>PITA01004146.1:0-127911 GCA_004023965.1 Spilogale gracilis | reverse complement strand
ATTCAGATGAGCAATGATCCTAGATCTATCTAGATCACAGGCAATAGGGAGAGACTGCAGAGGAATTATTCAAGAATTCAAGATATATTGATAGGACACTTAGAGATCAACTTAGGGCGATTCAGTAGGAGAAATCTAGGAAAATACCTTGATGTTAGAGCATCAGGTTGGGAAAAATCCAGGAATCAGTAGGAAAAATCTAGGAAAATGTCACAGGAATACTAAGTTTACCATGTAGCAGTCACTTTGTATGTGTAAGCTCATAATTCCTCATAACAACTCTGTGAGATAAATACTTTTATTATGCCCATGTTATGGATAAGAAAACTAAGGCAGAGAGAGATCGTACAGCCAGTGAGGAGCAGAACCAGAATCTGAACCCAAGCACATGCTCTTAAATACTATTAGCAGTCATTATAGAGTAGATAGAACCAGAGACAACAATCTAAAAGGTAAAGATGACACATGTTATTTTTGATATGCCTTAGGGCATTTGAGGATACATGTCCAGCAACTTTGTAGATGTGTGAGTCTGGAGTCAGAAAAAGATCTAGCTTCAGATATAGAGATGGGAGACACGGGCACACACTGGGAGCCCTGTCTGTGGATGTGGAGGTATTGTATCAGGGAGGGTACACGGGGTAGAAAGAGAAGGCATCATTGGTGAAAAGGATAAACAAGTGATGAAGAGGAGAGATGTCTAAGGAGATGGACAAGAGAAGTTGGAAATTCAAAAAGAATCACGAGTCTGGAAGTGTGATTGTAGAATAATAATAATAAAACAGGTTTCACAAAGAAGCAAGCAATAGAGAAAGTGTACAGAAGATACAATCTGATGAGGACTAAAAAGTTTCCCCTGGATTTAGAAACAGAGAATCTTGGGGATCTTGGTGAAAATAATTTCATTGGAGGGCTGGGGTGAAACTTTGCTGCAGAGATCCAAAGAGTTAATGGATGTAAGGAGGGGAGAGAGTGTAGACAATTCTTCTAGCTGGGAAGAACAGTTTTAAGGATTATTTTTTATATAATGGGATGATGGCTGAGGTACAGTAAAAGTAGACCAAACTGGGTTCAAATGTCAGCTCTGTCAGTGATTAGTTTCATCAGTAAAGTAGTGATAAAAATACCTACTTTGCAGATTTACTGTGAGGATTAGTGATACATTTGTGAAATAACTAACAAAGTTGGTATTTAGTAAATGAGAGCTATAGCCCTATGAAAAATACAAAAAGTCTGAAGACCTCTAAATCCCCTGAATAATTTACTGAATTATGTGTCATAGGGTAGGAAAATCATCTAAATTTTAAGTGTGTTTTTTGTTACTTTTCTCTGAATACTTGATGTCCTAAGGACATAATCTTAGTTTTGTGTTGCTATGTGAATTATTTAACTGTTAAATGGGAATTTTAACAGCATCAGTGAGACATAATTCAGTATCATATATTCACCCATTTAAAGTGCATCATTAAGTAGCATTTGGTATATTAACTGAGTTGTGTAACCATCATTACAAGATAATTTGAAAACATTTTTATAACTCCCAAAAGGAATCCTGTACCCTTATGAGTCACTCAGTTCCTGCCACTTCCCAGTCAGCTCTTGGCAATCACTAATCTACTTTCTGATTCTGCAGGTATGCCTGCTGTGGTCGCTTTGTGTAAACGGAATCATACAACATGTGGTCCTTTGTGATTGGCTTTTGTCATATTACATGTTTTCCATGTTCCTACATGCTGTAGCACGTGTCACAACTTCATTCCTTTTTTCCTGGTTGAGTAATGCTACACTCTATGGAAATGGTACATACAGTTAATCCATTTGGACTGTCTCTGCTTTCCGGTTATTACGAATAATGGTGCTACAAACACAGTATACAAGTTTCATGTGTACATATGTTCTCATTTCTTTTGGGTTTACACCTCACAGTGGAGCTGCTGAGTCTGAAGGGTGGATTCTTTAATTTTTACTAACAAAACTGAAACATATTATAGACAATGAAAACAATTTAAAATTGTATGAAATAAATGATAACAAATGTTTTTCCTTATTCCAATCACACCTCCCTGAGGTAAGTACTGTTCTCTTAAGGTTACAGTTTCAGTTCCTTCCAGGCTTGGTCTATGTATGTAATATTTCTAAGCATGAAACATTCTGGAAGATTGGGTTAAAATGGTAAGCTGGCATGGGAGAAAAAGCAGTGACTCCTGATCAAAGTCTGTACTTGCCACAAACTATGTATCTGACTCTGAGACCTTGGGTAAGTCTCTTAATTTTGATGGATTTACTTTCTCAAAAAAAATCTTAAGTGTTTGGATGCATTCTTCTCTAAGCCTTTTCAATAAATCATTCTATGATTTAAGGATACTGGGGGCCCTGAGGATATACTATTTATTAGCTTTGGGCTTATTTGCAACACTGTGTTGCTTTCAATTTCTTTCTTTCTTTTTCTTTTCTTTTTTTTTTTTTTTCAGAGCTGGTAGAGGGAACATTAGAGGAAGGAATGGCAATTATTCTCACCTTGACAAGAACTGACATTTACTTAGCATGCTAAGCAACTTCTCAGGGTGACTGGTGCTGAAAATTAAGTCCTTTTGCAAGTCTTAATCTGTTTCTTTTCCATCTTCTGAGTTTGTTGAATTGATTTTTGTTTTATTACCTTTCACAGGGTCAGAGTTGCTGAGAGGTTTGCTTACTATGGACCTTGATCCCATTTCTGAAAGTCCAGTAGTGCACATTTCAATGACCCAATCCCTCTAAGACATGTTGAGGAACTGACATATGATGTGACTTCTCAAGAGCATCTGGAATTGACATATGTAGAGTACAAATGAAATGGACTTTGATGAAATGGACATGCTACCTTGTGCAGTGCACAACAGAAAAGCTGTTTCTGTGGACTCAGAAATCTCAGAAAAAAACTTACCTTCTCCTGAGAGAATAAAGGTGAACTATGATCCATAGAGAAGGATTCTTCTTCAACTAACAACTCTGCATGCAATGCCTTCAGGCTGGATTAGAGCTTTCACTAAATGTAAATTCCCGCTTTGAGAAGTAAGTCACTGTTTTAGGTGGACACCTACCACCTGTCGTTCTACTCAGTGTCTATGATGTGCTCATGTGCTACATGGAAAACATACAGCATGGTTCTTCCCCGTAAGGAGGTGACAGAGAGGCACCTTGTTTTAGATTACACAGTTATTACTAGAGGAAAATTTGTGAATGTTGGGGTTAATATAGAGCATGAACTCCGCCATAACATCCGGTTGCTAAAAGGAACAGGGAGGCTCCCTGCCTCCTAGGAAGGTTTCAGAGAAGGGCCTAAGGCCTTTGGAATGCGGAAGCCTGCAGGACAACTTTGCTGTAGGAATGCCTCGGGAAGTTGCCTTCCCAAAGCTTTCTTAGCCCAAAGGATGGCTCTGTGATCTAAGAGCTGTATGCACTGTCCCTCAGGCTATGTTTAGTAGAACACTCAGATTAGCATATTTTATCGTTCCTGCCAAGAGATCCTAGTTTCAGTGATACCCCTTGTCACACATCACACAAACGCTGCTTGAGAGATCTGTGATAATCCTGAAGGACCAATAAAAGTGGGAGCAAAGAAGAGCAAAGGGTCTTTGTGTCTGAGCATTGACCCGCCTGCCATCTCCTCTCTTTCACAACAAAGTTCGGAGTAATCTTTCATCTGTTGGTGCAGGGATTGCTGGCCATTCCCTGCCATTCTTGAGGTTCATTATTCCCCTGCCCACTATGGGATGGAAGTCAATAAAGAAGAATGAAAGGTCAATTACAAGTCCTTTTTGTAGCTGACTTTGGGCCTAGCAAGAAGAAAGGGTCTGAGGACTGCAACAACTTGAGAGAGCAGATATGGGGTGAGAAAGAGCCTGAGTCTTGAGCGTATGTGGATTTCTACTTGCTGACCCAGGGAAACAGAGGGGTCCCCTTGATACTTGATGAGAGAGGTCTCATTGATGTGTGTATCAAGGGCATAGGATACACTAAAAGATAGTTTAGAGAAAAAGGAGAAAAGAAACTAATGCTATATGCTTAGATGAGGAAACACAGGAAACACAACTAGTAATGTAGAGCTGTCAATTACAGGAGGTCTTTGACCAGAAGTTTACGGAAGTCTTGACCAGTTAGATGCCAGAAGGTGCCTGAACCATCCCTAGACAAGGCATCCGCCTCTTCTCCACTGTCCTTATTTCCCACAGTCACTATTCCCATCCCTCCTGTTACAATTTTTTTTTAACTTCAGGATTTTAAAAAGTAGATCATCTTCTGAAAAAGTTTTGATGCTCTAGAAACTGGGTATTAATGCTCCTCAACCAAGAAAAGTCTGTCTTTTTTGTCTCTGTGCTGGGGTGAGTCTGGATTTCTTCTGGGATTGTTGGGCCACAAGGACCCCAGAAGAAAAGGCTCCAGTATGCAAATAGGGCAGGGATTCTGGCTGGGACAGGAATTGAGCTGCTGTGGAAGACAGGAGCAGAAACCAAGATGCCAAGAGTCCTTGCAGACACTACCCAGCTTCTCCAAGTCTGGCCTGGGCAGAAAGTGCCAATGTGGACCACGGTGGAAATGGAGATATATATATATCTGAAATAACATCATTTTAAGAGGTAGAGACAGGGACAAGGGTGAGAAGACTAAATTTGTTTTAAGTGAAGAGTGACCTAAGGGAAAATAATGGGAAATGGGAAAAGGCTGTATTGTAAAACTAATGGTTGTCCAGGAAAACCTATGAGTCACCAACAGATTGTGGAAAGAAGGGAAGGAGAGTCTCAGAATTCTGGTAATTGTACTGTTGGGAATCTGGTCAGACTTTTTTATTTTTATTTTTTTTTAAACTCACAGCCCCTTCCAGTGCAGCGTAAGGCTACTTAATAAGGAATAGATTCCAGTGATAGCAAGACAGTAAGAACTCACTGAGTAACCTAGCATATGGGATGGGAAGAGCTAGAAGGAAATCTGGACTGTCACTTGACCTTCAGATTTCACATGAAAAAGGTCTGAATGCCTGAAAACCTATAAATACAAAACTATACCTATGATAGCTAGTAGATATCAGGATGGCTGCAAAAAAAAAAAAAGGTCCAAGGCAAAGTAAAATCCATGTATATTTGAGAACTAAATTTTGAGTTGTTTTTTTTTTTTTTCCCTTTAGCATTATTAGTGGCTGTCAGTGATACCCACAAAGGAGCCCTCTGGGCCCAGTCATCCCTAAACATCCTGAGAGTAGGGTGTGACTATGTCTGCACTGACTATTCCCAGAAGTACCAACCATATATAATAGGCATTTAATACATCTTTGTAGTTTGAGTGACATTTTCCTCATCTGGGACATATGGATTGGACAGGGTGGGATCCCTATAATTACGCCAGGGGCATAGGAAAGGAAGCAGAACATTAGAATGGATCTGAGACAGAAATATCAAAGAGAAATAAGGTCCTCATCTCTTTCTTTTTTTTTTTTTTTTAAGATTTTATTTATTTGACAGAGAGAAACACAGCAAGAGAGGGAACACAAGCAGAAGGAGAGGGAAGGAGAAGCAGGCTTCCCGCAGAGCAGGATGTGGCCTTTGATCCTGAACTCCAGGATCATGACCTGAGCCAAAGGCAGACGCTTAACGATTGAGCCACCCAGGCGCCCCAAGATCCTCATTTCTTAGCCTCATCCCTGCCCTCAGTCCTGGCCAATCCCTTCTGTTGGTCAGGTCATTCAGGAAAACACTTGGACGTGGCAAGGAGGAAGGGCTGAAATCCCTTCTCAACTCTGTTTATTATGTCACGTTCGGGCCCTGAATTAAAAATTTGGACAAAGGCTCCGGCTGGATTAGCGAGGCTCAGGTTAAGTGGCTTCCCCCTCCCCCCTTAAAGCAAACCATAAAATTCCTCTCTACCCTCTAATGCATTCATTTTCTCTGGAGGAAAGTGATTTTAGGTTTTAGTATTCAATTTGGAACACACATCCCCGCTGACTTAAAAGACCCTGCTCAAGAGATCCTTTAAACTTCACATGAGCTTAAGGTCTACAAAACTGAATTAAAGAGTTGAAATGGAAGATTTATTTTCTCTGCTCTGAGAGGTAAATTTTGATCCCTGAATCAAAACAAAATTCTGCATTCTAAAATACTTAGATCTCTATATAAATATAAGTAGTCTTGTACAGCCCCTCCTCCCATTCTGCAAATCCTAAAACTCATCTCCCTTTATGATTCATGGGACTCACCAACAGTCTTCGAATGAGGACAGCCTTTGAAGAATTCATTCCCCCTTCAGCCTGAGATATCTATTTAGGGTCACATAATATGTCTATGTGTTTAATATATACACACACGTAATGAGAGAAATGGGGTGCTTCACATTTATCAGGCATTGCTTTTAGCATGTTACATGTAACCTCATTAATTCCTTATAGCAACCCCGTGAGAAGGATACTACAATTATTGTTATTACATAGATGAGGATATATAAACTCAGACCAGTTGTCACTTGCTCCAGTTTGCATAACCAGGGAGTTGAGGAGCATGCAAACCTTAACGCTGGGATCTGGCAGTCCACATTCTTAACCATATACCAATCTACCCATCTACTTACCTATCTATTGGAAGTTGATTATACTTAATGAAGTTTACTGTTTCTCAAACAGAATCTATTGAAATCTGACTATAGTTAAATGAAGTGTACTTTTTTTTCTCAGATGTAATTTAATCCTTGAGGAATGTTATGTGTGATGAGAAAAACATCCAATGAATATTTATTGAGTACATTTCTAAGCCTTGATTTTGGTGTCAGCCTGCTTAGATTCAAATCCTAACTCTGCGACCTTAGACAGGTTACTCAGTCTCTCTAGACCAAGTTTCTTCACTTGCAAATTGGGGATTTAATAACACATGCCTTCCAGGATGCTGTGGGGAGTAAGAAGCTAATTTGTATGACGTGCATCCTGGGGGGGTAGTATGATTATATAAATAATGGTGACTGTTTTCTTCATTACCGTCATTGCCACTATTACTATTAGTACTATATGCAAGGAACCATTTTTGGCACAGGGAATACAAGAGCAAATGAGATAAGCAAAAAGTCTTGTCTAATAAAATAAATATTCTAAGTATATATAAGTCCTGATGTGTTCAATTTCAACTATCTCATCCCACTGTTCCCATTTGTTAAATACGTAGCATACTTTTGCTATAAAATTGGAATAGTCACACCTACCTCTTAGTAGTTATGAAGATAAAATGAGTTAGTACATATAAAAGTTTGAAACAGTACGTAGCACATAAAAGCACTCACTGCATGCTAGTGGTTTTTAATTAACATCTATGCTGTGGGTGTTATGGCTTACTGTTACTGTCTTGATTCTTTCTGAGTTCCTATAATCTGTTGCTATAGCGATTTTGCATAGCCATTTTCTCACAGCTACTTTCCCTCTGGAGAGGACTGCTTTTGAAATTATGCTTATTCTTCAGTCTCTTATTGCTACTCAGTAATGATTACTAAAGTCAACATAAAGATTGCTCTCAAAACACAAAAAATACGTGCTAAAACTAAGGAGAAATCATTGTAACATTTCAGATAAGTAATCAGGCTCCCCCCCCCCCCTTTTAAGCAAATTAGGTTGTTTCATTAGAGAGTTATTTGAATATCTAAGAATGGGAATTTTGGAATCGGACCAAACTGGGTTCATTTTCCAGCCCCTCCAAGCCTCCTACCCTTAGGACCAGGTGTGTCCTAAAGGGTAAATGAGAGCTTTTACCATAGAGTGAACTCTCTGCCTTCCTTCCTCCTTTACACTTACAGTGTAATCTTAAATGGGCTTTAAAATATGTTTTTTGAATTCTTAATGAAAGAACATCTCCTCCCTGAAAAAAGGGGAAAAAAAAAGAGTGAAAGGCAGCAATAAATGGAGGTTTGTTGTTGTTGCTGTTGTTGTTTTAAGGATCTTACACAGAATGCTTTAATGTCAAAGCAAGGAGTGCTTTTTTCATTGTGAACCCTTGCATATATATCACTTTGTGGAAAGAAGAAGCTATAAAACGTAATGTGGCAAGAGTAGCCTCTGTGACTTTGTGGGACTCAAATAATCTCTCCTTGTTTTCCTTAATTTAAATTGGGTTTAGTGATCACCTACTTCAAAAAGGCAGTAGAGGCCTTTGAAGAAGCTGCTGCATAAAGTGGGAAGGGGCTGTGCCTTATGAGCCATGCCCCAGAGGGCTTCCTCTCCAGGTTTTAATTAAAAAATGAAATTAAGAATTCTTTAAGATTTTATCAGCCTTTTAAGGGCATAAGAAGGTCAATGATTTGTTAAGTGTCTTCCTTTTTTTCTAATGGTGCTATTTCCTGGGTTAAATTTTGTGAATGGGGCTTAAATTCCTTTTCAGGCCCCACAGATGAGTAGCAGAGTGGATGGGGGGGTATTAAGAGTGAAGACGTGGTGCGCACGCGGAGGGATTCCTAAGGCTCCTTGCCCAAGCTTGGGCATGGGAATGCCCTGATGAGAGTCCTGGCCCCTCCCTGTGCTAGATCAAAACCCACACCTTGCATGGTTGTTGGGTTTCTTAGAAACAGTAAGGTATATTTGTGAAATGTCTAGCTACTAATCTGTTCCAGAGAGTCACTGTTATTTTGGTCTACATTCCTAAAAAGGCACATGGTGGGACAGAAATACTGTACATGAGTAGATAAAAAAGAAAATTACCTTATAGGAGTGTGAAGTCACATATGGCTTAAGAAATATGCCACATTTTACAGGGAGCCTATGCATGTATTAATAAAAGCGGAAATATGGGAGTCTGCCTATGGTGACAAGAAGGCTGCTGCTAAGAATGACAGAATCAGCATGACAGTTTCCTTATGGTTTCAGGAAATTTAGCTAGGTTGACAAATACTTTTCACCTGATTTGTGATAGCACTAAAAATACATATACATGAGCTCAAGGCTTTAAAGTAGAATGAACATATGGAAACAATAATAACTAGTGTGGATAGAGCCTAGATAAAAATTCATTTCCTCCATTTCCCTTGATCCTCACAATAATCCTATGAAGAGAAGAGCACAGTTAGGATTATTTCCCCGGTTTTCTGCTGAGTGAATCGAGGCTTTGAGTACGACCAAGGGGTTATCTAGATCCAAGTGCATAGCATGGCCAAAGGAAGGCCTCAAACCTAGACAGTCTGGACATAACCCCAGCTCCTCAATGACATCAAGTTGCCTCCACCTGAAAGAAGACACCTTTTAGTACACTTTACCTTCTACTGAGTTTCCTTCTGTAGAGTTTTATGTCTGAATATATTTACTGTGGGAAAAAATAAATTTATTAGGGACAAGAATGCTCACTGTCTGAGAGAAGATGATGTAATCAGTTCATGAATAACCCAAGCCAGAAAATTCTTGCCCTTCAATCACTAAGTACCACCCATGTTATTTGATAAATAATTCTGAGTCCATTTATGCCTATCTCTACAACTTCGGTTCAGTTCTTCATGATTTCAAGTGTAGTGGATTTACTAACTAGTATTCCTGCCTTTAAACTCTTTCTACACAGCTGACTGAATGATCGTTCCAAAAACACAAATCAAATTGTCTTCCCCTAGCTTGAAACCTCTTCAACAGCTCCTCACTGCTTGCAAGATAAAGTTCAAAATCTTCAGCAAGTAAGGTCCTCTTACTTAGCCTGTGACTCTAACTTTGTCACCCACCCAATAATCCTTAGCCACATGGAAAGGCTGTGACTCCCAGAGCGTACTAAGCTTTCACATGATATGGGGCTTAATACCGCACACTTCTTTGACTTCAAGCACATTTCTTCCCTCACTGACTGAGGAGCTCAGTGTCTTTCTGAAAACTTTAAGAAAAACAGAGGCAGGGGTGCCTGGGTGGCTCTGTTGGTTAAGCAACTGCCTGCGGCTCAGGATCAAGTTCTCCCTCTGACCTTTGCCCTCTCATGCTCTCTTTCTCTCATTCTCTCTCTAATAAATAAATTTAAAAAAAAAAAAAAGAAAAACAGAGGCAGAGTTAGAGGATTCTCTGCTTACCTTTAGAGACTCACATGTACTTCTATTATAGCATTATTATGTCTAAAGTTATATCTGATTTTGGATTTACAGACTCTGGGACAGTTAAAATATTAAAGCCCCACATAAATTTTCTATTGTTTTGCAAGGAAAGAGAGCTTGTCAAAGATAGGCCACCGTAACACATGGCTGAGGGCTTGTAAGATAAAGATCTCTCTCTATGTTCCAAGGCTGGGAATGGCTTAAAGCTGCCAGTGTTAGGACTTCTACAAAGGGAGTGAATTGTACGTGAATTCCAAGCTCTGTGGAGAGTGTTTAGAAGATATGGACCAGTGAAAATGTAAAGTTAAGCAAGCAAATGGACCTGTGAAAAGGTAATGTTAAGTTTCCCATAAATAACTTCTTACAGATATTAGGGATTGATGAAACAAGGTGTGAGTGGAGAACATTCCTGTGTAGATGCTCACCTTCTGAGAAGGAACAGTCTAAGACCAGGGTTGCTTCTATAGCTACCTTATACTAGTCTGGTTTCAGTTACCTTGAGATTAGGTATACTAGAGAAGTGGAGAGCCTTTAGCATATATATAAATGCCACAGTAATGACTTCTTCATCTACATGTCTTTGAATCATTTAAGGAAAATATAATGCCTCAGAGTCCATTTCCTACCCCAAATCTGCCAACATACTTTAGTCTTCATCTGGTTTATCTCAGTCTCCGTTTATCAACTACTGAATAACAATAATGAGGGCCACCTCTATAAAAAGATGAAAGAAAACATGCCGTACTTGTTGAGAAAACAAAAAAAATATTATTCTCCTTGCCCTAGGAATATCAAAAGTTAAATAACCTACCATTCTCCCAAAGTAGAAAAACCAATTACAACATCAAAAACATTCTTTTTTTTTTTTTTTTTGGAAGAGAAAGAGGTACTGGATAAGCAGAATGCCCACAACAATCCCATTTGTGTTTCACAGAGCTCTAAATTTTAGTGTGATCCCAGGCTCTGCCCATTTCTTGCTTTCCTAAATTCTGAAAAGTCAGTTACTCTAAATATAATCTGCAGCCTTAGGAGTTGACACTTTGCCAAGTAATTTAAAGAGCTTTCCCAAGAAAAACTTTCAACTCTGTTTTCTTCTAGACAATGTTACAGAAGCAACTGTGTCTCAATAATTCACTCCTGGATGTTTGCTACCGAATCAAAGTGCTGCAAATGTGGGAATTCTGATTGAAAGGCACAGAACAGAGAGGGTTGGCTCTCCTTGCTTCTGCTGACTGGCTTCCATTCCTCTGAACGGTGATTATTAACGGTTTCACATGCTAACTTTCACAGAGCTAGCTCACATTCTAACTGAGATAGTGACTGTCACATCGGTAGGTGCATGCTTCTGAAATAGATTGGAGGACGTTCTCTAGTGCCCTAAAATATATATCAATATATATATATATATATATATATATATATATATATATATACACACACACGTGTGTGTATGTATGCATTTAGATATATTATTTATTCTTTATATCTGTATTATACAATATATATATTATCACATAGTGCAACTTAAAAGTGAGGCCTTTTTTTCAACACTTTTGATTGGCTTTTTCAGTTTATACCTTTACAAAAAGCTTTCCCAGTATGGTACCTGGAACTTGGTCACTGCTTGACAAATCTTGGTTGGATGAAATGAAATATATATTTTTGTAATACCCTTTTGGGAGAAGATCCCCAATACTTTTATTTTATCATAAGTAGAAGTTAGCATTAACTACATGAAGCCATATGAAGACAGTGGCTTGAGTTCCTCATCATTATAGAGTTGAATAAGGGCTTGTTCATCTAATTCTAAGTTTTCAGGTACCTCTGAGGTTCTATAGATTATTTAAGGGTGCCGTGGAAAAAGCAAGTGATGGTATCATAAATGGAACTAAGAACCCTTGAACTTCTCCCTTGAATTACCTATTGGCTGCATTTCAAGAAACATCTGCTCAGAGTGTTATTTACCATTGCAGGGGAAATAAATATCTTTGAAAGGAATTACTCAGTTTGCATGAAGAATGGACAGTTACCTAATGAAATGATAATGTACTGACCACTGAGATAATTTAAGATAAAAGTACAGTACACAAACTGAGCTGTAGTCTGCTGTTCTTTGTTTCAATGCATACATTCACTCACTCTTCGGGCTGCTTTATGTACCCGTAAGACCTGAGTAAAGCACAGCTTTAGCCATCATGCATTCTTGAACACGGATCTGTCTGCTTGTCTGCAAATCTTATTTCCATGTTTATTTAGTCACTCCACAGTTCTGAGCTGCTATTGTGCCAGACATTATGCCAAGTGTTAGGGGTTTAGCAGTGCACAGACCAGATACAATTCTACCTGGTGAGCGTACAGCATCCAGTGTGAGACAGAAGTTTGGTTTTAAAAATCATATTAACTAGGGTGCCTGGGTGGCTCAGTGGGTTAAAGTCTCTGCCTTCAGCTCAGGTCATGATCTCAGGGTCCTGGGATCAAGGCCCGCATCGGGCTCTCTGCTCAGCGGGGAGCTTGCTTCCTCTCTCTGCCTGCCTCTCTGCCTACTTGTGATCTCTCTCTCTCTCTGTCAAATAAATAAATAAGATCTTTTTAAAAATAATATAAATAAATATATAATTATAAATTGCTTGAGTCTTATGGAAAAAAGACACACACACACACACACACACACACACACACACACACACAATATAATAGGGGACCAGATTTTTTTTCAGGTAGCTTCTCTGAGGAAGTACAATTTAACCTTCCATCCAAGATGACCAGAAGTTAACCAGGCAAAGTGTAGTCAGAGCCTTTCAGTTTGGGGAAAGAGCAGGTGTGACGCATTTGAAATGGGTGGAGATTTAGTGCATTTTGTGAATGTGAATAGTGTGATCAGCAAAGGGAGGCATGAAATGAGGTGTTTAAGAGACAGGTAGGGGCCAGGTCATGCATAGGTTGGATGCTATATTAGTGACTTTGCATTTTATACTAATGCAAAAGAAGAGAAAGAGATGTGATCTGTATTTGTAACAGATCACCTTGGCTGCACTGAGAATAAATCAGGAGGACAACAATGGAAAGTGGTGAGACCAATTAGGAGGCTACTATAGGTGGGAGATAATGGAGGCCTGGGTTCAAGTGTTAGAAACAGTAGAGGGGAATGGATAGATTGGAGATACATTTTTGAGGTAGATTCCATAGGACTTGAAGACAGACTGAATGATGGGTGTGAGGGAGAACAGGAATTAGGTATGATTCTCAAGTTTTGATTTAAGCAATGAAGTAGATGAATGAGTTGGGGAAGTGTGGAAGGGGAGAATAATGGGATGAAATCAAGAATTTCAGTATCAGTGTATTGGCAATAATGCCACTAAAATGGGTGTGTGTGTGTGTGTGTGTATGACTTTCTTTTTTTTTTTTTTTTGAAATGAAGGATAAAATAGGAAAAAAAAGAAGAGAAAAAGAAGGGGACAGAATTAGACTAGAAAATAGAATCCCCAATGGGGTGAAGGAGGGTGAGGGCTCGAGACTGGGGCATATGAGGATTGCTGAAGGTATGTAATTTGAAACAGACATATTCAACATTATACCATATATATATTTTTAATTTGGAAAACAACAACAACAACAAAGAAACCTCATGCTCTTCATAATACAAATTACAGAAAGTAAACTGCAAAAGAATTGTATCTAGTAGATCCACACAAGAGGTAGATTCTACAACCTGCTTATAGGTGAGTTTTAAGACAGGGATGCATCAAAATCTCCAGAAGGATGCAAGGAATGTGACTTTTAGGTTCACCAAAAAAAGAGCATAGGTTATTGATCTGAGCCAGAAGGGAGATGAGAAGGTGGGATAAAAATAGAGAAAGGAGAGAAAAAATGAAACGGGTGGAGAATTTTTCCAGCAAGCAAAGACGTCTCTGCCATTATGCCTAGGCTGTTGGAGGCTAATGGTCCCCTGGGTTTGAATCCCAGCCTGCCACTCATTAGGGGATGATCTGGGGCATGTCAGGTAACTTCTAAGCCTTAATTTCCTTACTTGTAAAATGAAGATATTGATAACATCTACTTCGTAAGAGTCGTCAGGGTTAGAAGATCTAATTCATAAGCAGTACTTAACAAAATACCTGGCACAGAGGAGAGCTCAGTGAGTGTTAGCTGACTTTGCAGAGCTGATTATAGATGCCTAAATACCAGGAAGTCATTATTGTAGGTGTGTGTGTACCTTCTGCTTCCCTATGACTATGGTAACTTTGCCTTCTTAGTTTCAAAACTAAATAATCTGCTGTATCAAGAAGTAGTTTCTATGATTTGTTCAAAATATAAGAAAACTTAATATTTATGAAGCATTCTTAAATGCTATTAGGCTTTCATTGTTGTACATTAGTGAAAATGCCCCAGTTGACTACATGGCTGAAAATATGTTTTCTCATGTATTTCTAGAAATGTTATGTATAATTAAAATTTTTTATTTAACTCCTCTAGAAAGGCCAATAATTGACTTTTAACTTTTTCTTCAAAAATATAAAAGAAACACAGAGATGATGTTCTAAGGAGATCCTCTTGATATATCCATTTTCACCCTGAATCATTTTAAAATCTGCATTTTCTTGATCTTAACAGTATTATGAAAACATATGAAGGTATTCTATCTGAAAACATAACCAGATAAGCACCTTATTTATTACATGTAGGAACATTATGATCGCGATCTCCTGATTTAAATGGAACTGGAAGTACCTTGTGGAATACTAGATTCTCCTTTCATTACTCTCCTCTCTCTGTGTCTTTTGCTATTGTGTAAAGATGAGGTTTTATTATTTAGCATACATATACTTTAGAACACTGATGCAAAATCATATCCAACCTTTAGCCTTAGAATGATTTATTTAGAGAGCTGTGGAAAGACTCAAAACATCTGAAGTCAAATCGGAACTCAGCATTTATTGGCAATATTGTACTAAAGGCAATGACTTAACCTCTTTGAACTCTTGTTTTCTTATATAAAATGGGAGTAGCTAAATAAAGAGAACACAGTGAAAACCTACTGTGATAACTTACCATGAAGGTTAAAATTCTTGTGGTTAGAACCAGCTAATTCTGCAGTTTTGGGCAAATTGTTTAATACATGAAGAAGTCAACTATGTAGTGCTGTTAATTTAATATTTTCATTAAAATATTAAATGGCAATAATAGTACCTACTCCTTAGGCTATGTTATGCCTGGAGAACAGTAAGTGATTATTGCATATTATTCAAAAATGTACTGAGTATATGCTCTTTTCTCCTTCTGTACAAGGGAAATAGTGCTAATTAAATTCCAAAATTAATTCTTCTGGAAAAATATAATTAATACTTTATTAAAAATGCATGGGAACCAAGAACATTTGAAAAGTCACGTGATCACGTCCAAGCGCTCTGTGATCACACTAGGAAGAAAAAAAGAAGGCAATGTTCTTAATTTCTCCCATTGCGCCAAAGAAGCAGAACATCTCTCCACTGAGGAAGATGTCAAGCTCAAGAGACGTGAGCAGAGGTGGATTCTACCCATTCATCCTTGTGGAAGCACATGCAATTCGAGAAGATGAAGTGAGGAAGCGCATGCAGTACCTGGTCATCTCAGAGTCAGGGAGCAGGCCTAGGTGGTAGTGGGGGTAGGGAGCTGAGAGAAGGAAGCTTTTGTCACACTCAACAGGGGAATAGTGCCTGGGAGAAGCAGGCTTATCACACAGTTTGTTCACAGTGCTGTAAACAGGTTCCGGAGGCCTGGTGACACAAGAGGAAGAGAGAGAGATGCACGGTTAGCACACACGCCCAACTGGGTGACCAGCCACATTTCCCTGTTTGCACAGTACACACCCAAAACAATGCCTCAGGCTTTGTTAGGCTTGAAGAAAAAGTCTTTTGAAGAAATACTATCTCTTGGTAGTAATGAGAACTTTGGGTGACATTGGCATGATGAAAATTCAGATGCCTGATACCTCAGTGGAGTCACAGGCAACTTCTAAATGCAATAGCTTTTGGATAGTGCTGTCTGAAGTGCCAAACTCTGGGATCCTCTGGCATGACTCCTTTTAAAACTTTAGTCTCACCTTAAGTGTAAACTTCATGGAGACTTTTTTGACCCCATTAGCCAGGACATTCTGTTATTTTTCACATCACCCTGTCTGTACTTCAAAATATTTTTTTCTGAGCATGAAATAATCTTGTTTGTTTTGTTTAATTTATAATTACCGCTCTCACTACACCATAAATTTTATGAGGACAGAAACTACATTTATTTTGCTAACTACTTCAAGCAGACTCGGTCCACATAAATAAATATTTGTAAAATATTTGTTGTAAATATTTGTAAATATTTAAGTAAATATTTGTTGTACTGTTGCATTCACATATGAATGAGTAAACTGAAAAATGTCACACATTTATGTCACAATTTTTGGAGGGTGTTGGCCTTACCAAGAAGTCTAATTGCTTATACGATCTCAGTGATTTATATATAAATTGCCCCCAACAATTAGTTTCAGAGTTTTCTACCAAAAGGATAATCACTTTAGTAAAATTTCTACTAAATGAATTAATCTAGAGATACTAAAACATTATCTAAAATAGCAACATCTTTCAGTTATAAACATGCAAAGTAAGATTAGATAAATTTCAGCTGTAACTTTGGCCAAATGCGCATATACTACACTCTTTGGTTATTTAAAAAAAAAAAAAAACAAACATCTCACCACTCTGTACCCCACTCTTTCAACACATGGTCTGAACCTGCTACCAGTATCTTCCATTTAAGGTAAGACTGAAAGATCCAAATTCAAATGGAAGAACTATCTGGCAGTCTGGGTGGGAAGGTAAGGAGCCGGTCAGGAAATAGGGCAATGTCCACAAGGCCAGACCCAGGTGAGAGCACCCCTTGGGTCCATGAGACATCAGGGACAGCAAGTGGTGGCCAGATCCCTGAGCAAAGGTACAGGAAGTATTGGTGGTAAACTCAGTGAAAGCATAGTTCTATGTTTCTGGAGCTCCCAAAGTGGTCCCTATTGTCTTAATAGTTGCTCAGTCAATGCTTTGTGAACATAGCAGGGGAGAAAAGAGGATAAGCCAAGCATTTAAAACAAACTTTACCTAATTTATAGTATTACTGTGGGCCAGTCATAGCTTAGGCACACTATCTACAGAATTAGTTTCTTCCCTAACACAAAGCCTTCCATAAGGGATGCCTTGATCTGTTTGTTTTCTACACACAGTAGAGGGGCTGAGGAGTGGACAGGAGGAATCCAGAGGCTTACTGTGTCATCCAAATAACTACCTCAGTGGTAAGATGAGGCGCTTTATAATGGAGTTGGCTTGTTCTATCCCAGTGGCTAATAAAAAAAAAACATTGACAAGGAGATTTTTAAGGTTTCCTCAATGAAACAGCCATTTCGCCCTCACTTTATGGAAGCTAGCATATATTCTTGTTCAGACAACTGCTCCACTTTCATAAAAAACGAGTAAGTTTGTCAGTTTCTGCTTATGAATTATATAGAGTACACACAATTCATCAAGACAAACAGCAGCCCTTAAGAAAAGCAGCTGTAAGATCACTTTTAAAAAGTGTTTTATCCATTTTTATAAGTAACTCACACTGCGAAGTGATGTAAAACGAAAGATGCTTTCACTTACCTACTGAAATACATCTTTTAAAATGGTCAGATTTGATACTGCTCTTGATTTTTTTTGGGGGGGGTCTGTTTTTGCTTTGTTAATATACTCAGCTTTAGGAAGATTAATGTATATTTTCTACGGTTTTGGAGACAGAAAGACCCATGAAGCCGGTCTGATAAAGAAAACTGGCTCCAGAGATCACAGTTTTGTCTGCACTGAAAATGGGGTTATCCACACAAAATCTCATCTTCAAAAGGACTTTGTATTAATGAGATACATAACTATCAATTAAAAGATATGAGGAGGAAGGTACGAGCTCTATGGGAACTTTTCTGGCTAAGTGATCACAAGAGGACCTGATATTATTTCCACATTTTTGGCTCTATGATTGAGCCGCCATGGCAGAGATGGCTGGACTGCCTCCCAAACATCCATTTACTTCTTTTTTTCTTATTAAGAGAAAGCCAATTTTCCACTAGTCACTTTTCCTGTAGTAAAACTTTATTTCTCAGTCTCCCTTGTAGGTAGATGTGGCCCACTGAATATGTTCAGCCCAATGTAACCGTAACACAAGGGTTTTGGGGGACTCCTCTCATAGCTGCTTAAAGAGCTGACTTGGCTAGAACACCTGTGATTTTCTCTTTCCTATTCCCTCCCTTCGCTTACCTGGAACCTGGACATAGGGCTGGAGTTTCAGTGGTCATCTTGGGACCATGAAGCAACCTTGAGAATAAAAAGAATACAGATAGGGGAGCATAATGGTCACTGTGTCACAGGTGGTAAGGAATGACACTATGCCACCTCTGGACTTTCTGCCTCTGGATTTCTTTTTTGAGAGATAAAGTATGTTTATGCTAGTATCATTTTTTTTGTTATAGATGGGACTTAATATTAACAGATAGACACCCACAAAATCTAAGACTGATAACTGAATACAAAGAAATAACTATAGACAGGGCCTGCCAAAGGGGCTAATACAGTGATTTATGCTACAGGTCCACCTGACACCTTTTGTGTACACGGAAAATATAAAGAATGCTATTTTCTGGCTTTTTAGGAGCCTATTTAGAGAACTCACTGCATCTTTATTAAAAAATATTATATATGTACAATGGTAACTGATTTAAACTGCCAGCATGGGGTGTAAGAATAAGGAAATCGATGACTTCTTTTAGGTCATAAAACATTCTCATGATGATATCATTTCAGTTAACATTGTGTTTTCTGCCTAGGAGGCTGATTTAATTTTCTTAGGCTGCTGTTGATTTGAGAGGGCAAGAAAATGATGTTACCAATTTTCTGCTAGCTCTTTTGCCTCTGTAGAACTGTATTTTGAAAGAAATTATCAGAATCAGATATGGCTAATACATATATTAAGGAAAAAGATCCTACTTGGATCGTACTCAACAAAATGAAGAGCAAAAACCTTACTCTCCGAACACTATAACACATTCAAGACAACAAAAACTAGGGCCTGTGTATTGTTCAGTGTTGAACTCTTAAGACCTTTACCTATACCCTTTTAGAATAATTTCATGGACATATTATTTCATGACTCACTTGTTTTAGTAAGATTTGGTGTCGGAGACAAGCTCAGATAACTTGAATTTTAGAAAAAGGACCTTCTATCTTTGCCTACAGCCACTGTCAAAATTATTTCATGGTTGACTGATTCCTTGCCTAGGCTTAATTACTCATGATTCAAAGTCTGATCAAAGGAGAGATACAGCTACTGAAACTGCAGGCTCATTAATATCTGTCCTTAGAACTTTCACCCTGTATTTATTTACAAGTCATTTTGTACAGTCACTGACCACTGAGTAGACATTGCAGATCTAGCTTAATTGTAAGAGCACTTGCTATCTCACAAGACGGGTAGATGAAAAACACCAAAATGTAACAAATCACTTGAGAAATTTGACAGAGTCTTCTTGCAATATTCAGCATGTTCTCTTGCAACCAAACAAGTTAAAAAAATCAGTAAGAATGTCCTTCCAAGTGGCATAAAAATGCAGTTGATATCTGAAGATTTCTGCCTGCTAGATTCACTACGGTCCTAGGATTCTATTGCGTATTTACGTATGTATAGGCCACAGTACAATATCCAGCAAGTACTACAACAAGCTAGAGTCTGAGCATAGGAAATAGCACAGAGCAGGTACTGGAGAAACTTTCCTGGAATAATCAATGTTTTAAAAACTATTCTCCACTATTATGCTGAGTGAAATAAGCCAAGCAGAGAAAGTCAAATATCATATGGTTTCACTTACTTGTGGAGCATAAGGAGTGATATGGAGGACAGTAGGAGAAGGAAAGGAAATGGGAACCGGGGTAAATCAGGGAGGGAGTGAAACATGAGAGACTTTGGACTCAGAAATAAACTGAGGGTCTTGGAAGGGAGGGGGTGGGGAGATGGGAGAGCCTTGTGGTGGGTACTGAGGGCATGTATTGCATGGAGCACTGGGAGTGGGGCATAAACAATGAATCTCGGAACACGCAAAAAATAAAATAATGTAATAAAAATAAATAAAAAAATAAAAACTATTCTCCACTAAGAGCAATGAAAGAAGATTTCTGGCTCTTTCAAGGAAGCCCTAAGTTATGCTGAATTTTCTAACTCCATTTAAAATTTTAGGACATCGTTAATTCTCATGTTATTCAGAAGGACAGAAACCCCAATGGTGTCAGAAACTATCATCTTTAGGTATTTCGTGTGCACAGTTCACCCCCTCTCAAGGGCCAGGTTTCATGCATCTGCAAGCCTGCCCACAGTTCCTATGAGTGTCACCCCATGGGCTCAGGGCACAGACACATATCAGGCCTGAATTCCAGAAGTCCTAATGCCAGCAGTCAGCGTTCTTAGTATTTCCCTGCAGTGATATTCTCTGTGACCTCTCCACTAGACAGACAAGAAATGCCAATTTATGAGCTGTCACTGGGATCTGGGTGGCAGGAACAGATGCCACCATCACTTCCCATTTTCAGTAAAGAAGTGCCACAGGGAAATGACTTTAGGCAGTGTGAATCAGCCAGCCACAAACTGAAGGAGCCTGTTTATCCTATTACAAACCTCCAGAGATGCCTAGGTCAGGAGGTAATGAATATGGAAATCCAGTCTGAGAGCCCACAGTCTCTCCTCTTTCTATAGATGCCCCCCCCCCCCAAAAGGGGAAAACAAGTTAGAGATATGAGTATAATCTCTAAATGAATTTATAAACAAATCATTTATTTTGCTGTCCACTTATCAGGGGCCATAGATAAATGGTTTTGTAGTCTCTAGTGTTCAGCCATCAGCATTTATTTGCATATCTATGGGTCTATAATTGCAGGCTCTTCTAGCATATAATTAGCACACCCTGGCCCCTGGTGACCTCTCTTCTTTGAACTCCATTAGCACTTGCTATTCCTTCAGCTTCCTTGGTATTTTCAGTTGCTAATCTACAATGACAGTGTGGAGGGAGGTGCTTCATCAAACCCTCTCCTAAGGAAAATCACCCAGTCTGCAACTGTCTCTTCTGAGTTAGTCCACTGACTCCAGCCCATTCAGTGCCCTAATCAGCCAAAGCTGCTTACACCCGGATTGGGAGTCTGGTACCGCAACCCTGACCTGTAAGACCTGTAGAGTCGGGCAGGGGAGGCGAAGGGGGAAGCGTAGGCCAACTGGATTCTGCTACTGAACGTGAATCAAGGAGCAGAAAAAGAAATGATCATGCGGTGGCCCGAAGGAAGGATGCAGACATGTACAGGCCAGCTGGGGCTGTGCACACTAATTATAGCGGAATACAGCGAAGCCTCCAAATTTTGTTACTAAAGTGTCTATAGGTTCCTTGACTCACTCTTTAAGGGACAATACCTCATGCTATTGATGCTGGCTCCCATGATATTAGATGTATCATGAAAATCAACTACCAGCTCCCACCTTAATCCTTCACTGGAGTTTAGGTCAGATGTTTGCTTACAGTCAAAAGAGTAAAAGTAAAAGAGACACTCTGCTTGGTTTTACTGTCTTTTTTAGATCCCCTCAACTAAACTATGCCACTCAAAGACAAAAGATAAAATGTCAGGCCCTTGTGTAATGCCATAGTACCTGAGACCAATACCTAACTGATCCTGTCTTTTATTTATTATGGATTCTTTTGCATTATTTTCTAAGACATTGCATTAATTATCTTAATTACAGAGTTTTGGGGGGCCCACTTAAATTCTGTTGTGCCTGATGTGGTACTTCACTTGTCTCACCCTAGTCCTAGTCCTGTCTGTACCAAAGACGAAAAATGTTTACTGTAGTGATGACGGTCATTGTTAACACTCGTCTGTGTGGTGCCTGAAGACAGGTCAAATGGACCGGACTTCCTTCCCTTAGAAGTTACAGTAAGAGTGACTGCCTCACTCTATTGAGTTTTCCATTCTCCATCAAAGGGACTGCTTCCAAAGCTGAAAGGCCAAATCAGGCAGGGCCCTCAACTCACTATACTGCCGTTTTTGGTGCACAGGCCTCCTTCCTTCTCTGATTATTAGCTCTCAGAGGATCAGGCCCAAATCTCATTTATCTTTTTCCTATATTGCTTTCCTGAATGCAAGAATATGAGTGAAATGCTGTCATAGGAAAGAGATGAAGCTATGGGGTGGGGGAGAGGGACTGGTTATTTTTTATTCATTCTTCCTGAGCTAGAATTAAAAGGAAGAGTCTAAAATTACAGAAGGGAAAGATCTGAGTTATATATTTGCATGATTTGGCCCATAAATCTGTCATAAAGAATGATATGTGTGAATCTGTACACTGCTCAGATTTTCCAACCCTCGTCCTGCTGTGTGGCCTTCCCTGGCCACTCTGAAGGTAGTAGCATCCAGTCCTATGCAGGAAACAGAACCAAATTATGTAAATGAATGGCAGCTAGGATAATTTGGAGGAAAAGGTTTCTGTTTTGTTTTGTTTTGTTTTTTTAACTTTACAAGTGTGCCTCATTTCCCCTTAACAACATAATACATTGTTTTGGGACCAAGGATTTGGAGAAGTAAGCAAAAAAGGATTGAATTCTGGGCCTGGACTGATAGGTCTTTTTAATTCTATTCTATTCTATTCTATTCTATTCTATTCTATTCTATTCTATTCTATTCTATTCTTTAAAGATTTTACTTATTTGACAGAGAGAGAGAGACAGTCAGTGAGAGAGGGAACACAAGCAGGAGTGAGAGAGGAAGAAGCAAGCTTCCCGCTGAGCAGAGAGCCCTATGTGGGGCCTGGTCCCAAAATGCTGGGATCATGACCTGAGCTGAAGGCAGACACTTAATGACTGAGCCGCCCAGGCACCCCTGGGCTAATAGGGCTTGGGGGCAGAAATCTGGGGAGCCTAAAGGTAATCAGGAGATAAAAGAGAATACAGGACCAGGCTGTGAACAATGGGGAGTAAAAGGTGAAGTGGGTACTATAGCAAGAAGGATTAGAAGAGGCTAGCTTCTCTTACATTAAGCAGAAAAGTGTCAGCCATTTGGTGAAGGTGCTATAAGAACTTAAAGTATAACATAGACAGGTGTGGGGAATGAATTGTTCTAGGAGATGTGTAAGAGCTCATCCATCTCCCTCATTCAAAGCACCATCACGATTCCTCCTTTGAGTAGATACCTATTTGCACTATACTTACTTACTTTTCTTTTCTTTCTTTCTTTCTTTTTTTTTTAAGATTATTTATTTATTTATTTGACAGAAACACAGCTAGAGAGGGAACACAAGCAGAGGGACTGAGAGAGGGAGAAGCTGGCTTCCTGTCGAGCAGGGAGCCTGATGTGGGACTCGATCCGGGTCTCTAGGATCATGACCTGAGCCGAAAGCAGTCGCTTAACCAACTGAGCCACCCAGGTGCCCCTATACTTACTTTTCTAAAACATAGCCTGTTTCTTTAAATGATATTGAAACAAAGTTGTTAAGCTATAAAATTATATGCAAAGGTAAACTATTACAAAACAGTGTGGTGAGTACAAAGAGCTAGGCTTGACTCTGGCTCTTCTGAATTTTACCCTGCATGGTCTGTGATTTCTTAACTTCCGTGAGCCTTGGCATTCTCATCTGTAAAGTGGGGACAGTAATGTCAGCCCGAGAGGAACATAAAGTCCCTAGCTCAGTGCATGGGATGCACTGTGGTTTACCAAATAGCAGTCAATATTTTCTTTTCCTTTTTTCCCTAATAAATCTGACAAGTACCATTGTGTAAAAGTCCAAGGTATATAGTGTATTACTGTGATACTTTATATATTGTAATATGATTGCTGATATACTGCTATTCATCACATTATGCAATTATAGTACAGTATCATTGTCTCTATTCATCATACTGAGCTTTAAATCTCTACCACTTATTTACTACTTATTACAAGTTTGTACCCTTAAATACTATCACTCTTATCCTATCCACTCCCACCATATCTTGGTAGCTACCACTTTACTCTGTTTTTTATCTTTTTTTAAGGGGGGAAGGGGTAGATGGGGAAGGAGACAGAGACTCTTAAGCAGGCTCCATACCCAGCACGGAGCTCTATCTCACCACCCTGAGATATCATGACCTGAGTCAAAATCAAGAATTGGATGTTTAACTGACTGAGCCACGTCACTCTGGTTTGTTTCTGGTTTTTTTTTTTTTTTTTAAATTATGCTCAGTTAGCCACTTTACTCTGTTTTTTATCTTGCTTATCACTTTCAGGCACTTGTGTTCACAGGGCTGCCTAGCCTCTGAGAATGCTGCCCCCTATCAGGCAGTTCATGTATTAGCACGTTAATGTCAAGGGGATTCTGTAGGAAAGTAGAACAAAGGAAATAACAATCCGTGGTTTTCAGTTTCAGGAAAGGCACTGTATATAATGTTGCCTTTTAAACACTCACTTTTGCTTCTGACATTGAAAAGGTAATTGGTCCTCTACCATAGTTCTCAGGGTTTATGCTCACTTTGTCTGATCTTCTCAATTATTTTCATTGTCTCTAACAAGATATCATCTCCAACTCAAATCCCTCATTTGTGCCAGAACTTTCATAACGATTTGCTTTCCTCTATGACTCACAGCTGTGGTGTCATATCAAATTGTTAAGCCATAAGTAATTTGTTATTAGCAGTAGTCTGTGTACCATGATCTATAAATAATACTTAAAAATGGAAAGTAGGATCAATTCACATTTTTTTTCTGTATAAACATCATTCTCAGTTATATCTTACTATGTTAACTGAGGAGAGAAATAGCAGAGTACGAGCTGTACCATTTAAAGTCATTTTGAAAGTTTTCAATTATTAAGGTGCTTTATTTTTTTCAGAAAACTAGTCTCTCACGACTGTGGATTATAAATGGTTCATGCAGTGTTTATTTGTTTGTTTCTTAAATTAGAAGTTGAAAGTCAAGACCTTGACAATGGTGTCTATAGTAGGAGTAATTCCAAAGAAGATAGGAATCACCATACCTTGGTACTGGTTAAGTGTGCCCAGTTACAGTAGTATTTTTATGGTGTTCTGAAAGATGTTGAAACAAATACTGTCCAGGATGCACAAGCCCAAGAATCATGGCTAGACCAAGATTTTTGGCATTTGAATTATTTGAGCCAAGGTTAATATGTCCTATCACAGTGTTTAGATACTTTTATTTTTATAAATTTAAAGTTTTTTCTTTTTTAATTGAACTCATAGGATAAAATATAAATCTACCAAAAAGGAGGTTAATAGGTAGTTAGCATCCTGATGGAAAACAATTTTTTTTTTTAAAATAGGCTCCATGAACAGTTTGGGACCCAATCTGAAGTGTAAACTTACAACCCTGAGATCAAGACCTGAGCTGGGATCAAGAGTAGGCCACTTAACTGACTGAGCCACTGAGGCACCTTGGAAAAAAATTTTTATGCATAAAATAAATGAAAGTCATACAAAGGATGAGAGATTTGACTGCATAAAAATATAAAACTGCTAAAGTAAAAAACATGTCATAAGCAACAAGTTAAGAAAGTATCTTCTCAAATACATTTATCAATATTTTTAAGATGCTCTACAACTCAGTAAGATAAACCATACATTTTCAGGAGAAAATAGACAAAGGCATTTAGCATCCAATCACTAAAAAGAAAATATAAATGACAGACATACAAATATACATGTTTAATCTACTAGGAATAAAAGTAACGCCAATTAAAAGCCCTGCCTCCCCTCTGCCTATTTAAAAATAATGAAGGATTTTAAAATCGATCAATCTCATTTTAGTTGTAGTATGGTGAGCTAGAAGCTCATATTGCTGGTGCTATGGAGTTTTAGTTAAACTCCCTCACAACATTCCAAGGAAGCAATGCAGCAAGGTATTTCAGAAGTTTTAGAAGTAATCCGACCTTTTGGTTCAGCAGTTCTACCTCTAGTGTGTAATCCTAATAAGAAAATAAAAATTGTGGACACAGGGTTCCATAGAGAGAAAGTCACCGTGGTTTGTTGTAAGAGAAAGTCAGAATAAAAGTAAATAACCAATATGTCCAAAAAGCAGAAACGGTATAATGTGAGATTTAGGCACATGATGTTTTCTTATTTAGCCATTAAAGTTATGATTCACAAAAATTCTAATGAGACAGGAAAATGTTTTATCATGTTGAAAAAAGTGTAGTACAAAATTGTACATCAGACTATGGGGACAGTGGGAGTTGAGAACACCTAATTCTCTTAAAGAGCCTAAACTACATAAAAGAGACAGGAAGGAAAATGCTGTGGAGAGTAAAGATTGTACACAGGGTTGGGGTGGGGTGAAAGAGGGCTAGAAAGTGGTAGTAAATAACACATGCAACGTTAAAGGGGATCTAAAAACATGTCCCATTCAGGAATCAGGAAGTTTAAAAAGGCTTGAGTAGGAGACAAACTTGAATAGGTAGGCAGGTCTTGAGCACAAGTCTAAAATCCACCAGTGACGGAAAGCCATGGAGGTCAGTGCTCTCTGCACTGAATGCACTGAGAGTTCACTCATTTGTACTGCTCATTTTTATATTCATTCGTTTAATCTATTTTTCCCAAAAACCTACCCTGTATCAGGTCTGGAGAGAGGTACTATGTACATATTTATGGCAGTGAATAAGATAAAATGTTCCCTCTGCTGATTGAGCAAAATCTTGCTTGTAAGGAAATTTGATTGCAAGGAGCAGAGAGACTTATTTGAGCGACTGCAGGTGACAAGACATATGTGCACGGGAATTCAGGAAAAGGTGAACTGGTGGAGCTCCAGAATATGGAATATAGTGAAGTGCTTGAACTCTAGAGCTTTCCCATCAAGATGACACCTTTTTTCTTTGTGCTGCTTCCCTCTCCTCTCTCCAGCTATGACCTTCTTTAACTGGTATTTTATAAATGACATACTCTCTACCTCATTTATCCTGCTGCTCTTTATTTCTGCTTCCTAAAAACACCAACCTGCACACAACTCATGATAGACCCTCTGGTCTCCTGTTCATCATTACCTATTAACTTCATTTTTCTGAACACTGACAGGGGTTCATTCGGGCTGCCTTTTAATTAAAAATTCCCTAGAGAAGGCAACAGACCCAGTTCGCTTTTTGTGACTGAACAACATTGTCAGGCACTGGCTAGCCTCTGGACTGGCTTTCTTTGGGTCAAGTACACATCCTGTTCATTTTCTGGGGGATGGGCCACCTGATCCTTTCGGTTTTACCCTTCCAGCAGAGGGAGAGGGAGAGCACAGCAGTCTGGGGTGAGCTGGGCATTCCACTGGTCTTCTCAGAGTTGACTGGATGGGTAACTAAACACATCTTCATTATATGCAACCAGGACTATTCAAAAATGGTACAGATAAGGAAAGGGCCATTTCTCCTGGATACAAATTTGGAAACAAAAAAGAAAAGTTTGAAGGATAAGAAAAAAAATATGGGAAACATCACAAAGGTCCCCAAAAGAAGGCCCAAATCTTAATTACCTCCCTAGGGTTTCTGTTTACTGTGATATTAAAACATAATTTTATGGAACAAAACATTTACCTCTACAATAACTTTCTTTTCTCAGAGGTTCCAAGATTATTTACATCTATAACATCTAAACCCAAGGTTTCTGGATCTCATAAGATCTTGAGTTTTTAAATTCATGCCTACATAAACATTTCTGAATATGTTTAGCCAATCATATCTTCTAAAACAGAATGCAAAATGTTAATTCCACTATCTACTTTTGTATGTCAATTTTACATTATTAATACAGAGGCTAAGGGAGGATAATACTTTACACTTTTAAATGAAAGACAGTTCAGCTTGAAGACAACAGCAGCTCCTAGGAGGAAAAAAATTATGTACAAATATAATTCTGTACTTATCAACAGCAAGGGTGAGGTGGCTTTAACCAAATCACTTAGGTGGATTTCTTTCCCATCCCTTTATGATGGTCCATTTTCCTCTATTTCATGCAGCTGTTACAGCACTTACTCTTCTGGGCCTGTTATTGCAAGCAGGTTCTAAAGATTGCCTTATGGCCAGGGAGAGAGGATAAGACATCCATAAGAACAAGAGCGGCTATAGCACTGCCTTGCTCTCTTGGGAGAGGACCACCCCCTAAGAAGCACTTCTTTTGGGATTTCAGGCCAAGACAAAGACTAAGGTCCTAAATTCCCTTGAGTTGATGTTTCACATTACTTCAAAATTTATACATATAAATTCTTTCTTCCAACCCTATATTTGTGTATGTAAATGCATCAGGTGTTCCTAGTTCCTAAGAAGGGTTTTGCTCCCATTTTCTCCCCAAAACCTTCTGAAGTATACCTTGTTGTAGATTTTTCTCCTTTCTGAACTCCCATATTGCCACTTGGTTTTGTACTCCGAAGTATTTTAAATAATAAAAATAACAACCACGTGCATATACTTTAGGAACTTACTAGGAGGCAGGCCCTGTGTTACATATGTTTTATAAATTCTACATCCCATAAATCCCAAGATGTATATAATAATAGCATCTGCAAGGCTTAGCACTACTTTGTCTCCCCTCATGTGGCTGACCTGGTGGTGGCGGGACTGGGCTTTGAGCTCAGGTCGTCTGACCGCCAAGTCTGGGTGTCGGACCATGATGTTGTCTGTTTTCTGGCATAAGCTTTCTTTCAAGGGTCTACTTCTATTCTTGGTCATCTTGGCAATTATAGCCCCTCTTTTAAAGGCAGTAGAGAATTGAACAAAGACAGTAAGATGTGAGTCTGTCTGGACTTAAGGTCCAGCCCCACTATGTTCATAAGCCATGTGATAACGAGCAATCTGTTTACCTCTAAGCCTCAGTTTCCCCTCCTGTGAGCAAGAACAGTGCCTACCTCTTACAGCCTTCGGAGCATTATGTGAAAAGACGCTTGAACACACTCGCCGCAGTGCCTGGCAGGCACTAGTAAGTGCCATGACTATCACAAGTATCAGAACAGGAAATCTGGCAGTGACCTGGTTTATGTGCCCATTTCTAGTCATTTTTGTGGATGTAAATTCATTCTTAAGAGATGATTTCCTCTTATGAAGATAAAATCATGTTTACAGCCATGCCCAGGCGGTATTCTTATTACAGCCAATAAGAATAAAGAATGTTCAGTTAAATCTGAATTTTGAGTTAACAGTGAATAATTTTTAATACAAATGTTAATACTGCCTGGGACATATTTAGACTAAAGACCTATTAATTGTTTATTGTTGTTTAAATTAAAATTTTACTGAACATCATTCTTTTATCTGGCAACCAGTGGGCCCCTTTGCCACTGATCTGCTGTCCACAGACAGTATTCTGCCTTGCAGCATACTCATTCCCACTGTGCTAAAGTTTACCTTTTTACTTTGATGCTCCTTTTGGTTTATTGCAAAATAAATATACAAAATAAGTCAGCAAATGTGCCTCGTTTATTTGTATACCTAGTGCTCAACATTACATCTATCTGTGCCTGAATTTATATCTACGCCCAAATCTATATGCAGATACGTAATTTTAGATAAAAATTTGATCTCGATCACAGTATACATATTATTATGCTACTGCTTTTGTTTTTTAAATTTACATCTTCTGAAAGAAATCCTTCTAAGTTAGTCCATATAGCACTATCTACGTTTTTTTCTAATAGCTGCGAAGAGCCTTCTCATACACGAGTGCTGGTGGTATAAACTGCCAAACCTATGACCCAGAAATCCCACTTCCGGGAACTGTCCTACAAAACTGAGTAAAACAGGTGTACACAGATTATCATTGTCACAAAATCTGTGAAAGCAAAACACTGGAAAAACCACACATGTTCATTTGTATTAAACAGACACATGGGTATTAAAAATATTGCTGTGTAAGATCTGATGACATGCAAAGATATGCACAACATATAATTAACTGGGGAAGGCAGGTGAAAATAGTACATGCAGTTTAACCCAGTTTTTGTAAACAATGAAAACAATAAAGTATGATATCAATTTTATATAATAGGGAATGAGAAAAAATTTGGAAGCATAAGCCAGAGGATTTGCTGAATTCTGGGAAATGTGTTCATGTAGAATTTTATTTTCTCTCAATATTACATGTTTTCTAAATGACTTTTAAAGGACATTAGGGGCGCCTGGGTGGCTCAGTTGGTTAGGCGACTGCCTTTGGCTCAGGTCATGATCCCGGAGACTCGGGATCGAGCCCCACATCGGGCTCCCTGCTTGGCAGGAAGCCTGCTTCTTCCTCTCTCACTCCTCCTGCTTTTGTTCCCTCTATGGCTGTGTTTCTCTCTGTCAAATAAATAAAATCTTTAAAAAAAATAAAGGACATTAAAATTGGTAATTGTATGGAATACTATGCAGCCATCAAAAGAACGAGATCCTGCCATTTGCAACGATGTGGATGGAACTAGAGAGTATTATACTAAGCGAAATAAATCAATAAGAGACAATTATCATATGATCTCTCTGATATAAGGAATTTAAGAGGCAGGGCGGGGGGGGCGGTCATTGGGAGAAGGGAGGGAAAAATGAAACAAGATGGGACCGGGGAAGGAGACAAACCATAAGAGATTCTTAATCCCAGGAAACAAACTGAGGGTTTCTGGGGGGTGGAGGTGGGAGCGATGGGATGGCTGGGTGATGGGCATTAGGGAGGGTATGTGCTATGGTGAGTGCTGTGAATTGTGTAAGACTGATGATTCACAGACCTGTGCCCCTGAAGCAAATAGTACATTATATGTTAACAATAATAAAAAAAGAACTGTTCATTGTAGAAGCTGCGAATCTACATACAAATCAGCATAGGTACTGTATATGCTGCCAATTTTATGAGAAGCAGAGCTATATGTCTACATGTATGTTTGGAAAAGTCACTGGAATGCTAATGGCACTTTCTCTGAGTGGTAGGATTATTGGTCATTTTGATTTCCTTAGTTATATTTTCCTGTATTTCTAAATTACTTAAAAAAATATATATGCTTTGTATTCAGAGGACTGTTAGGGATTTATGTTGGGTCTAGTGCAATTCAGCCTCAGAGATCAACATATTCTCAAACAAATCGGAAATAAAAAATAAATTTCCCCACTTTAGTGCTAGTTTTTCTTTAATATTCAGCTACTTTTATTTCTATGTGATACACAGGTATAACAAGGTATAATAAGGTATAACACAGGTATAATAATTATGAGTGGCTTTATGAATAATTGGTTGTGACTAACGGGATGGCTTAACTGGCATCACCATATTTACTGTTTAAATGTGTCACAATCTCAAATGTCTCCAGTCATGCAAATATATTCATTTATGAAGAGGATCCTAGTTAAGGTTTAGTCTAGTTCAGGGAAATTATGTGCCAGCCAGAATTCTTTTATAGAAATGATGACAATTAAAACAATGTAGTCTTTTTTTTTTAACTAATGCATTTGCTCATTCATCTAACATCTATTTATGTATTTAGAGAACATACAGGGAGGCTACGAACATGATGGGTAGAGCAAGAGCTTACAGGCAATGCGACCTGGGTTTGAATACTGTTTTGCTACTTACTTAGCTGTGTGACTGGGGAAGTTATTTAAGTTGCTGGAATCTTGGCTGCCTTATCGAGAAAGTGGTTTACCTTAAAATCTATGTTATAGGACTGCTGTGAGATTAAGTGAGATAATCTATGCAAAGCTTTAACGAATCACAGCCCTATGGTAGGTGCTTAGTCAGTAGCTACTTTTATGTACCAATCTAGGTTATGTGATGATGAAAGTCTGATCCAGACATAGATGCTTTCCTCAAGCCTCACTTTGTCTTAGAGAGAGAGAGAGTGTGTGTGTGTATGTGTGCATGTAGTAAAATAGGCCAAAACTGGTTAACTGTGATGGGAGGGAAAGATTGTCTTGGGAATTCAGATTAAAACGAAATGATATCCAGTAGGAGGAATCTTCTTAGGAGGTACTAGAGCTGCGTCACTACCAGTGGACAGGATTGAAACACATGAAAATGAAGAGGGAGGTATGTTTGAGCAAGGGCATTGCAAGAGAGGGCAAGGTGGCTGGTAAAGCCAGTTAGTTACCTGGTTAGGTTGATCAGAGCATGGAGGCACAAAGAAGGAAAGTGTTAAGATATTATGAAAATATAACAATGTCCAACATACGAACCTACTTATAGGAGAACTTTTTAAATAAGCTCTGTCAACTCTTGGGGACATTAAGTGGATTATGTATGTTTTAGGACTTTTACACATACTTAATCTTTTATGGAGGAACACATTTTAGTGAAACAGATCAAGTGTGAGTCCCAACTCTACTACCTATTAGCTATGCATTTTAATTTTTTTAATGATTTTATTTATTTGACACAGAGAGAGAGTATAAGCAGAGGGAGCAGCAGGAAGAGGAAGAGGGAGAAGCAGACTTCCTGCTGAGCAGGGAGCCCAATGCGGGGCTCGACCCTAGGACCCTGATATCATGACCTGAGCCCAAAGCAGATGCTTAACCGTCTGAGACACCCAGGTGCTCCTAGCTGTGCATATTTAGACAAGCTGCTTGATTTTTCTGATTTTCAAACCTGTGCAATTGTGAGAAATAGCACAGGACAGCACTATTGTGAATATGAATAGGAAGAAATTATTGAAATGACTTATCAGAATGCTTGAGATTAGCAGAACTCAGTCCACATTAATCATATTCACCAGAGTCACTGGACTATTGTCCTCACGACTTCCTAAATCTCCTCTCCCTCTCTGTCAAACACAGTTTTGAGATTATCATTCTGATCACACTCCTGTTCATGCTCTGAGGAGTTTTGTAAAAAGAGTTCTCCTTGTACACTATTGGCCAAAGTATTTCCAGTTGGTTGAGTAAGATAACAAGTTACATAGAGTGATGAGATGGCTGGCATTGAGGTCCATCTGTAGAGAGGACTCCTGGCTTATCTGGACGATCCAGAGATCCTGACTGGGCCAGTACATCCACTGAAAATGAGAGCTGCTTGTCAGTGAACTACTGTAATGAATGAAGATACAGCAACAAAGAAACCAGATGGAGATTTTTCTTTTTCTTTTTAAAACTATCAATGATGCTGAATCCTCCATCTACTCTATCTAACCAATCCAGAAAGGATTCAGCAGATGGGAGAAATTTAGAATGATACATTGTGATCACAGCTATTTGGCATATGTGATAGGTTCGTGAGATGACGAACAGCAAGTCCTAACCCTGACACACATTTAGCCATAAGGATACTGTCTGCTCTGTTGTAACATGGTAGGTGGCTGTGTATTTAAGGAACTTAGAATTATCTAATATTCCTATATAAAAATATTTGTTTCACAGAAAAGGGGATTAGGGAACAGAGCATTTCTGAATTGCACTAACATAAGCTGCTCGCCCTTCCTTCCTTCCTTCCTTCCTTCCTTCCTTCCTTCCTTCCTTCCCTTTCTTTCCTTCCTTCTCTTTCTTTCTTTCAGATTTATTTACTTATGGGGGGGGGGAAGCAGAGGAAGAGAAACTTGCACAGACCCCTTGCTGAACGTAGAGTCCAACATGAGGCTCGATCTCAGAACCCTGAGATCATGACCGGAGCCGAAACCAAGAGTCAGGACACTTAACCAATTGAGCCATACAGGTGCCCCTGAAATACTAATTTGTGTTTTGAACTTACTATGCTTTTTCCTCCCCAAGTTGGCAGCAGATATTCAGACCCTTGTGTTGTTTTGTCTCACTGGAGATAGCTATAAAGACGGGAAAGCAGAATTTCCCAAAGAAACTCTTTTCCCAGTCTTTGTTCTTCAAAAGTCTGAGCTCCTAAAAGATTGATATTCAGGGAGGAAATTAAGAAAGGCAGGCATGATAGAAACCTATTATTAAATGTAATCTGACTTAAAGGAAATACAGTGTCATTTTTTAAGTGTGTTTATAGAGTAAAATGCATATCTGTAACAGCTAGCAATTTTAACGATAAAGTCTGAACAAATTTTGCTTTTGGTAGTCTTGCTTAAGAGTAATACCATTTCCTTCCATATTGTCACTAATACTGTCAGTGTTTTAGGGTTATCCAATGTTTTTATGAAAATTTACACTACTGGAAAAATGCCTGACTATGTTTTCTTCCAGTGTGCTCCATTTTGCTTTTACTGCTGGTCATCTGATTTTTCTGAAGTCAAAGGCAATGAATTTAAGCTAGTAATCTCCAGACCTCCCTGTGCATCAGAATCACCTGTGAGGGTTTTGGTTCTGTCTTTAATACTACAGTCTGAGCTCTATCCTTGGACACCCAGATTCGACAGATCTGGGGTGGGGCTCAGGACTCTGTGTTTACACAAGTTTTGCAGGCGACTGATGGTTTGTCAGAGTTTGGAACTACAATTTTAGACAGTAGAGCTGTTCTTTTTGAGAAAGGTACGAACCAGTCACATTCCTGAGTTGCATTATGTCTTCTAATACCACAGAATACAAGGATTGCTGTATAATTTTTTGACACAATATTTGGCTGATAAATGTTATGATCTGTATATAGAGTACAAATATTAATATTTTTTTCAGGGAAGGTAAGAAATAGTACCTCTCATTATTTCATCATATCTATCACCTATCTGTCTGTCTGTCTGTCTATTTATCTATTTATCTATCTATCTAACTTACTTTTTGTAAGCAGAATTCTTTCTAAACTACCGAAGGCAGTGGTTCTGGGGAAGATCTAACTTTGCTTTAGCCAAGTAGATCACATTCTCACTATGAGTTTCATACTCAGTTGCAACTTATACATAGCTCACCTTAGTTCTCACAGATTGAAATTCACGCTTACCTATTTATGGTTACAGCCAACATTATACTGATTTAGATATATACTGTATGTAAAACTGTATCCAACCATACATGAACCAATCTAATATTATAAACTGAAGCCATGGAATCAGCCCTATCTCTGGGAACTGCCAGGCATCATGACAGGTGTTGCTATGCATATACTTGGTTTCTGTGCTCAAGTCATTAAAGTAAACACTGCATTTATTTTAAGTTTTATGGTGCCTGCGTAGTAAATTTGAGTATTTAGAAAGGTATATATTTACATTTACTGAACATCCTAGAATTTTTAAATTTAGATTATTTAAATTAAAAATCAGTTTAATATTTAGGCTTTTCTTTTTATAGAATTTTCATAGATAGGCTTGGTTTTGAGTAGATTATTTTTAATTGGGATCAATATTTATTTTTAAAAGACACTGAAATATAAAGGAAACATGACTAAATCAATAGAAAGTCTAAATATCTACTCTTTTTTTTTTTTAAAGATTTTATTTATTTGACAGAGAGATCACAAGTAGGCAGAGAGACAGGCAGAGAGAGAGGGGGAAGCAGGCTCCCTGCTGAGCAGAGAGCCCAGTGTGGGCCTCGATCCCAGGACCCTGAGATCATGACCTGAGCCGAAGGCAGAGCTTTAACCTACTGAGCCACCCAGGCACTCTAAAAATCTACTCTTTAAGGCAAGTGTAAAGATTATGTCAATCTATGTTCTATTAGGCTAGCTGGAGTCTTATTTTCCCTTCATTCATCCCCCAATCTCATCTACCATCCCCAACAGCAATGCTGTCATCATAAAAGATTTTATTTATTTATTTTTTTTCATGTTATAATCTTTTTTTTTTTTTTATTGTTACTAAATTTTTTTTTCCAGTGTTTCAAGATAATGGCAACCAGTCCTACAAGTAACATGGTACCATGATATCTGGGACTGAAAATCAAGGGGAATAATAATAGTAACGATAGTAATAGTAATAATAACAAACAGCTAACCTGAATGCAGCTTATTTTAGGCCAGGCCCTATTTAGAGTGTTTCCCATACATTACTTCATTTAATCCCAGTAATAACCCACGATACTGGCATTTTGGGGGAAATAGGCACAGAGAGGTTACATAACTCATCCAAGGTCAAACAGAACCCAGAGCTATTCTGACCCCAAAATCTGAGCCCAGTACCTAAGTGCGCTGCTGGTGCTGGATTCTGCATTTGTCACCTAATTTCTCTTTGTTGTAGGAGAAATCACAGAATCTCTGTCATCTCAGAGTCCCAGTCTGTTAAATAGTCAGAGCAAAGCTCTCTGCCCATTTTGTGTGCATAAGAACTAAAGGAGAAATAGGAAAGTGCAGCACTACACAGTTATAAGGGTTTACTAACACTATTATAAATTCAGAGCAAGGCCTCCCATAATTGGCTTTGAAATCTCTAGCTATCACATTTACTTCAGCTGTTTCATTCTGCCTTCATCCGTCTCAAGATGGTAAATGAAACTTTAGAAAAAGATTAGGGGGATAAAAACATAAAGCAAAATATCTGATGCCAGTGGATCAGGTGACAGCATTTCCCTCAGGACACAGTCTACATGAGAAAGGACTTACACTGTTCTGCTTCAAGGTCAATCTAATTTAAAAACATTGCAGTGGAGGTTAGTATTTAAAGCTTTACACAGAGACACATACACTCATACGCTCTTTCAGTGAGGACTTAAAATGTTCATTAAGGCAACCACATGGGGTCTAGTGTTATATCTGGAATAACAAGCATTTAAGGACTGAACCCCTGCCTGAAACTGCACAATTCAGGAGGCGTCATTTCTCCGTGAGAAAGGCTGACCGCCTCCCCAAAAAAAGGCTGCGTAGGGGCCATGATAGAAAACTTTATTTCTACCCCTACAGACAGAAACAACAACAAAGATGAACTTAATGCACAGAGATTCAAGAAATCTTAAAGCTAATAATGCTAGCTGTGTCCTGCAGTAAAAAGAGCCATGATCCCGTTATATACCAGCTGCATGACCTTTAATAGCACAAAGATAGAGATTCTGGAGCCAGATTGACTGTGCTTGAACTCTATCTTTGCTAATTACCAGATACCCACTGCTTAATCAGCATCTTGCTTGGTTGCCTTATAGACATTGCACATTTAGCACTTTCCAGAACAACTCTTGATGTTTGCCCCCAATCTTGATGTTTGCCCCTCGCAGCCTCCCATTCCCAGTAATAAAAGCTCTATTTTGCTGTTGCTCAGGCTACAAACCCTGGGGTCAGCACCCCCACAGTGGGGTCAGCAACCCCACAGTGTAAAGATGCTCCATTTTCTTCTGGTTTGCATTAGTTCTGACAAGAGATCAATTTTTATCATGTTCCTCTCTTTATAATATCTTGGGGCTAGGTTGAGTCTTTGACCAATATGACTTATAATTTTCATCCAATGTCAAAAATTTTTGACTACTTGTACTCCAAGTTCTGCTTTTTTCTGGTGCCACAAGTCACTAGGATTTTTTCTTTAGTCTTCCTGCCTTTTATATGGGTACATTCTATTGTTATGCCTTAGAGTTCATATTTTTAAAAAAGATTTTATATATTTATTTGTGTGTGAGAGAGAGCACAAGCAGGGAGAGCAGTAGGCAGAGGGAGAAGCACGCTCCCCACTGAGCAAGGGGCCCAATGAGGGTCTCAATCTGAGGACCCTGAGATCATGACCAGAGCTGAAGGCAGACGCTTAACTGAATGAGCCATCCAGGCATCCCTCACAATTCTTTCTTCCCCAGTGTGTACTGGGATATTAATTTTTACTGCAGATACTATTTTTTTATAACTAGAAGCTTAATATGAGTTTACTTCATATCTTCCATTTACCTCATCATTCACATTTCTTCCTCTACTTTTTTTTGAGAGATTAGTATATGTATAACGTTTTAAATCTTATTTGCCGTTCCATCATCTCTGTCATTTTGTTTCTGCTGCTTGAATTTTCTCTTGAATACGGTCATATTTTCCTAAAGAAGGACAGGTTGGGGAAAAACATCAGGAGTTTGTTTTTGGAAATGTTAAAAGTGTGATGTCTATAAGGCAACAAAGTGAAGTGCTAGTTAGGCAGCAAGGAGCTAGGCATTTATCTTAAAGAACTGTGTAATTAAGAGACAGGGTCAGACAGATTATACAAGCATTACCTATAATATCAAAATCTGAGAAACAACCAAAAGGTCCTACAACAGGAAATAATTATGGTCTTTATATTACATAGCTGCTAAAATGTTTTTGAAGACTATTTAAAAACATGAGATGCTCAAGATATGTTAAAACAAAAAATCAGTGTACATAGTCTAGTTCAAATTTTATAAGCACACACATAGTGAGAAAAAAAACCTTAAAGAAATATTAATGATTCTCCTTCTTTGGTAAGAAATTTCCATGAGTTTTTTTTTTTTACATTTATTTTATAATTGCCCTACAAATATATAATACTTCTATAAACAGGGAAAATAATAAGAACTCAAAGAAAAATAAAGAGTGGTATAAGGTAATAGAAGGGGCAAGGAGTATCTATAAAGATTGAAACGATGTCTGGGGAAAATTTATGAAGGCAATATTTTCAAAATGTCTTTTTTTTTTTTTTAACTCTGATATAGGAAAAGAGGGAGGTAAAATGGCGGAGGAGTAGGGAGCCTCGTTTCGACCAGTCCCCTGAATTGAGCTGGATATCTAGCAAAGCATCCTGAATACCTACGAAATCAGTGTGAGACTGGTGGCTTCTGACCACTCTGGATTTTCCTAGGGTTCATCTTGCCTGGGTCGTGGTTGATACTTTGGACTCTGTTCATTCACTCAACCATCCCTCACCAGAATGACTAGGAGGAGGACCTCCCAACAAAGAAAAGAACCAGAGACAATGGCCTCTGCCTCAAACCTAATGGAAATGGACATAAGGAAGATGTCAGAAAAAGATTTCAGAGTAACATTTATGATGTTGCTATTAAGGCTTGAGAAAAGCATTAGTGACAGTATAGAATCTCTAAGGGCAGAATGGAGAGTGGATTATGCTGAAGTTAAAAATGCTATGTGGGAGATGTAGTCTAACCTGGATACTCTGAATGCCAGGGTAAATAAGAAAGAACGAATTAGTGATCTAGAAGATAAATTGATAAGAAGGAAGTCAAGAAGGATAGGGATAAACAACTACCAGCCCATGAGATCAGACCTACAGAGAGATCAATGACGCCATGAAATGTTCCAAAGTCAGAATTATTGGGATCCCTGAGGAGATGGAGAGAAAGAACTAGAAGGTATACTTGAGCAGATCATAACTGAGAACTTCCTTAATCTGAGAAGGAAACAAGCATCCATGTCCAAGAGGCAGAGAGGACCCCTGCCAAGATCAATAAAAACAGACCAATGCCCCAGTACGTGATAGTAAAACTTGCTAATCTTAGAGCCAAGGCAGCTATCCTGAGAGCAGCTAGAGGTAAGAGATTTCTTACCCACGGAGGCAGGAACATCAGAATAACATCAGACCTGTCCAGAGACACCTGGCAAACCAGAAAGGTCTGGCAAGACAAAATCAGGATACTAAATGAGAAGAACATGCAACCAAGAGTACTTTATCAAGCAACTCTCTCATTCAGAATGAATGAAGAGACAAAGAGCTTCCAGGACAGGCAGAAAGTAAAAGAATACGTGACCACCAAACCATCCCTGCAAGAAATAATAGAGAGGGTTTCTATAAAAGAAAAAAAGACCCCGGAGTGCCTGGGTGGCTTAGTCGTTAAGCATCTGCCTTCGGTTCAGGTCATGATCCCAGAGTCCTGGGATCAAGCCCTACTTCGGGCTCCCTGTTCAGCGGGAAGCCTGCTTCTTCCTCTCTCACTCCTCTGCTTGTGTTCCTTCTCTAGCTGTGTTTCTCTCTGTCAAGTACATAGATTAAAGTCTTTAAAAAGAAAGAAAAAAAGGAAGAAAAAGACCCCAAGAGTAATGCAGACCTGAAAGTAACAGAAACAATCTACATAAATAGGGACTTCACAGGCAATGTGATGACACTAAATTCATATCTTTCAATAGTTACTCTCAAAGTGAACAGCCCAAATGCTCCCATGAAATGGCACAGAGTTTCAGATTGGATAAAAAGATAGGACCCATCCATATGCTGTCTACAAGGGATTCATTTTGAACCTAAAGATACCTACAGATTGAAAGTAAGGGGATGGAGAACCATTTATTATGCAAACAAATCTCAAAAGACAACTAGGGTAGCAATTCTCAAATCAGACAAATTGGATTTTTAAACCAAAACTGTACTCTAAGAGATGTAAAGGAACACTATATCATACTTAAAGGGTCTATCCCACATGAAAATCTAACAATCATCACTATCTATGCCCCCAACATGAGAGCAGCCAGCTACATACAGCTACATAAGCCAGCTGTTAACCAAAATAAAGAATCATACTGATAATACATTAACAGTAGGAGACCTCAACACTCCACTCTCAGCAATGGACAGGTCATCTAAGCAGAAAATCAACAAAGAAACAAGAGCTTTGAATGATACATTGGACCAGATGAACTTAGTAGATATATCCAGAACATTCCACCCTAAACAATAGAATACTCATTCTTCTCTAGCGCACATGGAACTTTCTCCAGAATAGATCACAGACTTGGTCACAAATCAGGTCTTAACCTATACCAAAAAACTGAGATTATTCCTTGCATGTTCAATCAGACCACAATGCCTTGAAACTGGAACTCAATCACAAGAAAAAATTTGGAAGGAATTCAAACACATGGCAGTTAAAGAGCATGGTACTAAAGAATGACTGAGTCAACCAGGAAATTAAGGAACAACTTAAACAATTTATGAAAGCTAATGAGAATGAAAACCCATCAGCCCAGAACCTATGGGATACTGCAAAGGCTGTCCTTTCAGCACTGTGGCAGGATACAAATCAAAACCACAATGAGATATCACCTTATACCAGTTAAAATGGCAAAAATTAATAACACAGAAAACAACAAGTGTTGGTGAGAATGTGGAGAAAGGGGAACCCTCTTACACTGTTGGTGGAAATGCAAGCTGGTACAGCCACTCTGGAAAGTTTCCTCAAGACGTTAAAAATAGAACTACCCTATAAGCCAGCCATGACACTACTAGGTATTTACCCCAAAGATACAGGTGTAGTGAAAAAAAGGGCACGTGTACTCCAATGTCCATAGCAGCAATGTCCACAATAGACAAGCTGTGGAAGTTTCTGAGAGGCCCTTCAAAAGATGAATGGATAAAAAAGATGTGTAGTTCGTATATACAATGGAATATTACTCAGCCCTCAGAAGGAATGAATACCTTCCATTTGTTTCGACATGGATAGAACTGGAGGGGATTATGCTTAGTCAAATAAGTCAGAGAAACACAATTATCATGTGGTTTCACTCATATGTGGAAGATAAGGAAAAGTGCAGAGAACCACAGGAGAAGGGATGGAAAATTGAAGGGGGAGAAATTGGAGAGGGAGATGAACCATGAGAAACTATGGACTCTGAGAAGCAAACTGAAGGTTTTGGGGGGTGGGGGATGGGGTCACAGGGTGATGGGCATTAGGGAGGGCACATTTTGTGATGAGCACTGGGTATTATATGCAAATAATGAATTGTTAAACACTACATCAAAAACTAATGATACAGTGGCTAACTGAACATAAAAAAAGTGGAACAAAAACCCTCAGATGTAACTTGCTTTATGATTTAGATTAATTTAGACTACCCAGAAGCAAAAAGGGAATGATACAACCCAGAATTTATGTAATTTTACAAATCTATGATATATAAGAATATAATTCTTTGGCGGCTGGGTGGCTCAGTCAGTTAAGCATCTGTCTTTGGCATATATCATGACCCCAGGGTCCTGGGATCAAGCCCTGCATTGGGCTCTCTGCTCGGTGGGCAGCCTGCTTCTTCCTCTGTACCTCCATCTGCTTGTGCTCTCTCCAATACTTGCACTCTCTCTGACAAATAAATAAAATAAAATAAAATAAAATAAAATAAAATAAAATAAAATAAAATAAAATAAAAAGTCTTTGGAATGCAATAATTGTATCCCATAATTTTCTTGTATTTCATTAAGGTAATCATTAATATTAATATGGTAACCTCACTTACAGCAGTTTATAATATATGAGATGGCAGGAAGTCACTCAGGGATACCAATGCTGGGATCGTAACTTTGCAAAGTATACACCCAGATGTGGACAATTAAGGATCAACTGTCTTCTGTCTACTATTACTTTACTGACACATGGATGTGAAAAGAAGCTGCTAAAGAAAGAGGCCATATCTACATGTCCTGAGTCATAATACATGCCCTTTTTCAATATTATGCAGATAAAGGCCAGAAATAAGCAGCATACTGTGTTGGTGAGAGTAATTTACTCGCAGTGTATAAGGACATCGGCAGGGGGGTCAACTCATTGTTGATGGCTTCTACAGTGGTCCCTCCAAAATTCTCCATTGTCCGTCATTAATCTTTTTTCTTTTTGCCTCAACTAGACCCAAAGGCCAAGAATGAACTAAAAAGAAATGTAAAGCAGCATTGATTAAATAACTATCTATGTGGATCTTATATTTCTAACAATAACAGCTATAGATGTGTAATAACCCTCTTCAATAAAATTATAAGGCCTAGAACTATGTATTTATGTCTGGCTGATTTATTATATATGAGGAATAATAACTATGTATAAAAGACAGGTTTAAAAATCCTCATTATTGGTTCATTTTTCCTACTATTAAATTCATTTCTCTGACAGTGAACAGAAGCTTAACATATTTTCCAATACATATTTGGATATATTCCTTTAATTAAGATTTGTCATCTTCCTTTAATTAAGATTTGTCATCTTCCTCACTCTATTTCTAGCAGGACAGCACTTTCAGTCATGCCTCATGGTTGATGTAAGTAAATCTAAAATGGTTGTGTGGAGCCACCATCAATAAAGAGAAAACTGCCCTCAAGGCACCACTTGATGGCTTCTCCTCCATCTGTCTCACTAGTTTTGCCTCATTCATCCCTTCCCATCACTACATTTTGCTTCAAAAAAAACATTTCTCATAGCAGGCTCCATGTCAGGCACGAGGCACAGAACAAAAGAGATTACTCAGATACCCTGCAGATGAATCTTTGATTTGGTTAAGTTTCACAACGCACTTTATAAAGCCTGTAAGGAATCTGATGCCATGTTCCACAAAATTTCTTTAAAGGGAAAAGCTACGTGGTATTAGTTGTAGAGAGCTACCATGAATAAAAAAGGGCAAAGTTGATAAATTATCCAGAGGATAAATGTGTTTAGTCACAGAGGCCAGATTGATAGGTTGGCTTTTATTTTGTTTTTGTTATTGTCTGATCATATTTGGTTCCAATGAATTCAATGCAGGTGGTACTACATATTCACAGTTGTAAACATGAAGATCCCTAATAAAGCATTCAGATTGCAAGACTTTCTGTAATAAAATGTTTTGATGTGTTCTGCAACATAAGTTGAAAAAAATGTACACATAGCTAACTTTGAGCAGCTACATACCACTGGTGGCCACATTTTCATTCTATGGAAGATGTTTACCAAAAAATGATTTTACAAAGCAGGCAAAATAGTGGAAAAAAGACAGTCTCTTCAATAAATCATGCTGGGAAAATTGGACAGCTACATATAGAAGAATGAAACTAGACCATTCTCTTATGCCACACACAAAGATAAACTCAAAATGGATGAAAGACCTCAATGTGAGACAGGAATCTATCAAAATTCTAGAGGAGAACATAGGCAGTAACCTCTCTGACATCGGCCACAGCAACTTCTTTCAAGACACATCTCCAAAGGCAAGGGAAACAAAAGTGAAATTGAAATTTGGGGACTTCATCAAAATAAAAAGCTTCTGCACAGGAAAGGAAACAGTCAACGAAACAAAGAGGTAAGCCACAGAATGGGAGAAGATATTCGCAAATGACACTACAGACAAAGGGCTGATATCCAAGATCTATAAAGAACTCCTCAAACTCAACAACCAAAATAAAGATCATCACATCAAAAAATGGGCAGGAGATGACTAACAGACACATGAAAAAAATGTTCGTCATCACTAGGTATCAGGGAAATTCAAATCAAAACAAAACTGAGATACCACCTTACACCAGTCAGAATGGCCTAAATTAATAGGACAGGAAACAAGTGTTGGAGAGGCTGTGGAAAAAGGTGAACTCTCTTACAGTGTTGGTAGGAATGCAAGTTGGTGCAGCCACTTTGGAAAACAATGTAGAGATTCCTTACAAAATTAAAAATAGAGCTACCCTATGACCCCCCAATTTACCCTAAAGATACAGATGTAGTGAAAAGAAGGGCCATATGTACCTCAGTGTTCATTGCAGCAATGGCCACAATCACCAAACTCTGGAAAGAGCCAACATGCCCTCCAACAGATGAATGGATAAAGAAGATATGGTCCATATATACAATGGAATATTACGCCTCCATCAGAAAGGATGAATACCCAACTTTTGTAGCAACATGGACTGGACTGGAGGACATTATGCTGAGTGAAATGAGCCACGCAGAGAAAATCAAGTATCATATAATTTCACTTACTTGTGGAGCATAAGGAGTAATATGGAAGACAGTAGGAGAAGGAAAGGAAATGTGAACTGGGGAAGGAGATGAAATATGAGACTTTGGACTCAGAAACAAACTGAGGGTCTTGGAGGGGAGGGGGTGGAGGGAGGCGTCAGCCCGGTGGTGGGTATTGAGGGCCATATTGCTTGGATCACTGGGTGTGGGGCATAAAGAATGAATCTTGGAACACCAAAAAAATAAAATAAAATAAATTTTAAAAATTTTAAACATGATTTTATTTGTTGTGCTTATCTGAAAATCCTTCAGAAAAATCCTTGTTTTAAATAGTACCAATAATATCTAACATTTATTGTGAGGTTTTTTGTTTTGTTTTGTTTTGTTTTGTTTGAGACGTATTACTCTGCTTCTTTTATTAATGAGACAACTGAGGTAAAGGGCAATTAGGGAACTTACCCAAGTCCCACAGCTAGGTGGTGCCCTGAGCTGGGGGACTCCAAGGCTAATCTCTCAGCTATACATGTAAATTCTAGAGCAGGGTCTGTTGTCCGCATGAGGCACAATCAGTTCCTATTATACTTGGTTAAAGATGAGTAAGAAAAGATTCCTTTTCTGTGTCAGAAGAAGGATTTTCCAGTTCATCCAGAAAGGATTTCAAGTCATTAAATAAAAGTTAAAAAGTAAAGAGCCTAGAAAATGCTCAGACTTTTTACTCTGATGCAAAGTCTTGTCTGATCCTTTAAGAGCCTGTGCTTAACAGAGACCACACAACTTAAGCCATTATTAAAGGGCTGTTCCTAGAACACAAAATTAGTAACTGACAAGTCTATGTAAGTCAGCTCAGTACTTCTCAAACTTGGGTACTCTTATGTACCTTGGGGTTTGTGGTACTTTCTGGGGACCAAGTAGCCCCCGGGGGTGGGGGGGTGGGGATCTTTCCGGTGTCTTGATTTCACTTTAAAATTTTGGATAAAATAATTTAATTTGCAGTCAATTTTTTTTTACATTAAAGTGAACAAGGATATTCCCCAACCTTTTATGAGAAAATAAAGATTTTTTTGTGTTTCATGCTTGGACAGAAAGCTTCATTCATGTTCTTCCCCAGGACCTGAGGAAGAACAAGTTTGTATTTCAAGGCCTAAGGGCATGTGGATAGAAACATTTGAGAATTAGCCTCTATCCATTTCTGATCCATGGATAAACAGCAAGGGGGAAAAAAATCACTGGCAATGGCAAACTTACACTGTTCTTAAAAGATTACTCTACAGGTGATTAAAAAAAAATTCTAGAGCAGGGTGGGTTGTCTGCATGAGGCCCAATCAGTTCTTCCTATTATACTTGGTTAAAGATGAGTAAGAAAAGATTCCTTTTCTGTGTAACCTGTAGAAATGGTCAGTAGCAAATTAGCCTGGCTAAAGTAGGCCTGCTCTTCCATGAAAAGTTGGCTATTGACTCTAGCTGTAAAATAGAGCTCAGGTTGCATTCCTCCTCGGCACTGCTCCCTCTTCCTCCAGTCCCAACTGCCATAACCTGTCCTCTCATTTCTTCAAGGGTCCCTCTACCTCTCCACACCGAAGAAGGGTTTTCTTCCAGTATACATCAGATAATTTCATTCTCCTGGTTAGTATTCTTTAATGGATTTTCAAAGCACTCAAAATCAGACATATCCTTCATCATCATTATCTACAGAGTCCTACGTCATCTGGCTCCTGACTCCTCCAACCTAATTTTCTGTCATGTTCCCATTAGCTCATCTCTTCCCAGACAAACTGGACTGCCTTATATTCTTCAAACATGCTAAACTTATTTCTGCTTCAGTGACTGGCCTTGCTATTCCCTCTTCCTGGAATGTTCTTTCTCTGATCTTTGTATCATTACTATTTCTTCTTCAGGTCTCAGCTCAAACACTATCTCCTCTGAGAGGCATCTCCTGGTTATCCTACTTAATACTGTTCTCTTCCCCAATCTATATCACATTATTCTATTTTTTCCTCATGGTACGAATATTTGCACTTAACTCATTTATCTGTGTGTCTCTTACTTGAAGCACTAAAATGTAAATTCCATGAAGACAGGGAACTTGTTTGGTTTGCCCACCACTAACTTTGTTGTTAATAACTAGGCTTGACATAAGGGCAGAAGCTAAATATTCATTGAATGAAGAAATGAATGGTTTAAAGAAAAAGACAACAGAAATATGTTTTAGATACCATATCCAGTAAGCTAATGTTCTGCAATTTGCAGAAAATAGGGTAGAGGTAGACTTTAATCTCATGGGCTCATATCTGTTTAGTAAATAAAGTTAAACTGGTGAATATCAGAGCCACTTTGGAGTCATTTTGGAAGGTTTCTGGGGGCAAGAAACTTTTCCTGAGACTTCATTTAGCTTTTGGTTTTTGACCAACCAAATTATATGAGGAAACGTTATATAAAGCCAATTGGAAAGACACCCAGGTATACTAAGAAAGGGGCCAGGTGAACTTGGTTTCTCTCATTGGACAAATATGGCTCATAGTTATAATTTAAGTCCCTGGATTTCATAATGACATTTATCACATTTGTAGCTTGATAACTTGAGTCCCCACCTCTTAAAAGAGCAGTTACACACTGCATCTCAAAGTTTTTGGTTTCATTTTAGTATTGTTGATTTGTTTGTGTTCCTGAGAATAGTGAGCCAGATGGTAGTAAGGGTCTGTGGTTTGCACCTCTTCTGGGGGACGAGGTTGCCACTTGGCCCAGTGAAGGTAGAATCCATAGTCTCAGGTAATATACAAAGTGCGTACTATTCACAGGTGATTGCTGCTTGTTCACGGGTTTCATAATTCTTACTTTCTTACTCCATCCAAGAACAAAAACAGTAACAACAAAAGAATACCAGCTCAGAGAAATAGAACAAGTACTAGACTTGGTATTGGAAGACATAGGTTCTGTATCTGATACTAATACAAGTTATTTGACTTTAGGGACAGCCAACCTACCATTCTGGGCTTGTGTTCCTTACCCAGCTGAAGAAGGAAGAATAGATTCTAGATTGATTGTTGGCCCTTCCAATTCTGAGAGCCTATAATTCTTTGAGCCAGGAACACATCTCAGCATCACAGTAATAGCTTTCCCAAATAATTTACCAATCATATAATCTAAGACCAGATATTATATCACAATGGACACTGATTTATAGGATACTCAACAGACTTTCTAATAAGAAAATTTTATCCAGGGCCTCTTTTTTGTGCTTTCTCTAAATCCAGAAAAACAGCATTTCCCAGTTTTCTCAGGTCTACATTTCCTCAAATAGAAAGAGTTTAAAAAAAAATTCCAACTAAGTTAGTGTAGCATTTTTTCTAATCAAAATTCCTGGGGCACCTGGGTGGCTCAGTTGTTAAGCATCTGCCTTCGGCTCAGGTCATAATCCCGGAGTCCTGGGATCGAACCCTCCACTGGGCTCCCTGCTTGGCAGGAGGCCTTCTTCTCCCTCTCTCACTCCCCCTATTTGTGTTCCCTCTCTAGCTGTGTTTCTCTGTCAAATAAATAAATAAAATATTTAAAAAAATTCCTTTAAAAAGTTCCTACTAGATCTCCCCCCCAAAAGTGAATATGCTTTAGGAAAAGAGAGAAATGCTTCTTACAATAGACTAAGAGATCATGAACACATGGAATAAGAAAAGCTCCCAATTTGAGGAGTTTTAGGTTGCTGAAAGGTTCCTATTTCACAGAAATGTTTCCCCATTAGCCTATGTCCCCTCATTAGAGATCACTTACCTTGATTTACTGTTTTAGGCCTCAAATATAAGCTACTGTAACACCTTAAAATAATAATAAATATATCTAGCCTTTTAAAAATGACAATCTTAACACATATTATCACATTGAAATTTCACAATTCCAAGAGGAAATTAGAAGACCATTTATCCCAAATTTATAAATGAAAAAAATCAAGACAGAGATTAAATGGCTTGTTCAAGGTCATCTAGGTATTATGCTGGTAGAAGCAGAACTAGAACCAATCTCCAGATATAAACCCAGTCCTGTTTATCCAACATTTCTCCAAGGAACTGAATGCATAAATGGGGCACCGGGTGTAATATGAATATAAGCCATGGGAACACAGACCTGAATTCTAATTCTGCTATTTGCTTGCTGTATGATATGAGGTAATTACTTAAATGCCTTAAGCACTTTTATTATTTATAAAAATCAAGAATAATAATATAAATAAGGACAATAATATATATTAGAGGACTTTGTGTTAAGACTGCTTAGTAGTGATCTTTTTGTTTTTACTACTCTATGTATTTTAAATTTTACAAGTAGAGTACATGTGACAGAAAGTAGGAATATAAAGATAACTTAAAGGTAGGAACCACTCTCTTTTAGAAATCTTCTTTTTCAAGCTGTGATAGTTGCTTCATTTTATTCTATTTCACATTCTTCTATGAATCTGCGTGTGCTTTCCCCTACCATGAACACCCTGATCCCTTGACTTTCTGATCAACGCCACACATTTTTTCAAACTAAAACTGAAGAGTTATCTCCTCTTCAAAACTTGAATTCCATACGTTTGTCCTTGGGCATTCATATAAAACTCAAATTCATTTACCAGTATTTACTAAGTAACTCCCATGGTGCTGGAAATTCTGCTAGGGGTGCACCAGAGCACTTCCTAGAACTGATCTAATTTTGTTTGTTGCTGTTCCTAGTTGCCACATTTTGACATTTTACAGACCTTTTACTTTTAAAGGATGAGAACAGATATAAAGTTGCCCACGTCTTATTCTCTAAGTAAGGTTATGGTAAAGTAAAAAAAAAAAAAAAAAAAAAGACATGGTACAATAAATATCTGCCATTTCCTACCACACACAAAAAGTGACATTTTGATATGAAGATATATAATTTCAGAATTAAAAAAATTAATAAATTAGGCTTTATAGAAAAATTCACAAAGGCAATCTGCATAATCAGGGAATATATAATATTGAGGGATCCACTGGTTTACGTATATTTTTGTCCCAATTTGATAATTCTTAGAGATGTTGTTTCTTACTCAATTTTGCATTCCTAGTGCAGTGCCTGCTGTCTAGTCAGAAATATCAAGTAAATATTGATGAACAAGGCAGTGAATTTGCCTTTGAGCAAGTACCTCTGAGATCCATGGCAGTTCCTACGACACAGACCCCTGTGACAGAACAAAGCCAAGGTGCGAGGGGGAGAGGTGGGTGTGTGTGTGCGTGTGTGCATGCATGTGTGTGTGTTTAAAGTGATATAATTTATTTCATGAGTTTGCTAGGCACTAGTCATTCAGAAGATTCTATGTGAAGCTCTTAGTCAAACTGCCAGGGAATAAGGGAGGAGTGGGGACAAGAATCATAACACCAAGATGTAATCCTATAGGAACAGGCAGACTCTATTCCTAGGACACCATCTGTTAAAACAGTCCATGTGACATCTTAGGTAGAGTAATAATTACAGCAAGTATAGTTACTGTAAATAGGTAGCATTCATTTAATATTCATGATATGTCAGGCTCGAAGTTCTTTGCACGTATTATGTCATTCAACCATTGTAACAACCTGTTGAGAAAAATGTGATTACTATTTCCATTGTAGAGATGAAGAAACAGGTTTGCAGTGGTTGAACAATTTTCTGGCAGTCACAGAGTTAACCAATGGTAGAAATAGGTCTCAGCTCTCATCGAAATGCCTTTAGAGCTTACTGAAACACTTGGGTCCCTTTAGAGCTACATATTTCTGTGATGAACAGTTTTATAGGAGTTGGTTTTCATTTTAAAAATAAGGGGAAAATTACAATGTTTCCTCTTAGCCAGGATTTTGTAGATGGAGGGCACCCACAGTTTTTCTGCCTAAAAGCTATGCGACTATAAGCAAGTTATTTAACATCTTTGAACATCAACTTCTCCATCTATAAAATAGGGACAACAGACCTTCTTTCTGTGTTTGGGGGAGAATTAAATGAATAGTGTAGGTAAAGCAGCTAGCAAAAGGTCTGGATTATGAGGGGGATTTAATCAATTTTAATTCCATACAGGGTCTAGTGAGATAAAATGACATTTTCAAATTAAAATCATATCAAATATTACTGATAGAATGAAAGCAAATAGATCATTGCTCTGGTGAATAAAGGTGCCTATATTTATACAATTCTTTAGAGAGCCATGAGGATTATCTTTGCTTCCACCCTCATTTTAATTAAGAGCATAGAGATTAGATGTTTCAGCATAGGAAGAAGTTTATATTTGATTTATACCACAGATGCACATTTGCAGCATCTAAACATTCCATTCCCTGGCTAAAGATGTAACAAGCCACTTCAGCAAACCTGAAATTGCAAAATAAATGGAAAATGCTTAATCATTTAAAAAGAAATAGCAAAGGAATGAAAAGACCAAAGCAGGCCTGGGTACCGGTGAGGGAAGTTAAGTGGCAGGAAGCCTCCTCCATTTTTTTAAAGGCTGACAAATGGCTTCATTAGACAGGCAGGATATTAAATCAAAAGGGTTCATCTCTATCATTTTTGCACACAAACACTTTCAGAAAAATTGTGTATGTATTTATATGTAATCTCATTTCAGGTAAAAGTATTGTTCACTGAGAAAAGCAAGTTGCAGAACAATTTCTAAAACTTGAACTTATGTTGTAAAAACAGTATCAAGCTCCATCTATGTCTGTCAGTTTGTATGGGTTTATATGAACATGCAGAAGGTATGAAAGATTCATGCCAGGATGTTACACTGGGAGCCTCAAGATGGTTGTCCTAGCAGGAGTTGGGGAGAGGGTTTTGTTTCTTGAACATTATCTCATTACTTTACCAAATGCAATGCAATGCAATGACCATACTTTACCAAATCCATTTAGTTTGGAACAAAAACATTTAAAGATGAAAAAAGGTACATTTATTCTTATTTATTTCCATATTCATTCATCGATTTATTCATTATAAAACATTTACTGAATTCTTAATAGTGACAATTAAGTCAAGGAAGCTGGTCTGGTCTGTGAACAGTCACACCTGACTTTTTCGTAGGGGTGCTGTCTAAATTTGGCTTTACTTCATGGCATTAGCAATGTGGTTCCGTGATTTATCCTAAAATCCTGTCCTGATCCCCTTTGGAATTAACAGCATATATTAAATTCAAATCATCTGTAGTGAATCTCAGTCCTTCTCTTTCTACCCATAGCCATCTGTGCTGAAGGAAGGTTTGACTGACTTCCCAACTCCATTGAACTGTGGGTAGCCAGTGGCATCAGAAGCATGGAATTCAGAGTCAACAGACAAAGATTCCAGGCCTGACTTCCCCACTAAACAGAAAAATAATATTGGTATGTTACCTCCTTATTTGAACCTCAGCACCACCCCTTCCCAGCACCGCCCCTTTCCCAGCACCGCCCCTTCCCAGCACTGCCTCTTCCCAGCACCACCCTTTCCCAAGTTAGGTATTGGACCAAAGGACTGGTGAGCTCAAACAGTATCATGTGTGAAAGTCTTAATAAACTGCAAAGTGATAAGTACGTGTATAGTACCACTCCTCACAAAGAACTAGTGATTGTGATTCCTAACGATACATATTCACAAGAATTTGCAGATGTCCACTGGAGACAAGACAACAATAAGTTTCAGTGGTGCTCAGAAACTTCAGTTAGCCCCCAAAGCAATGGCTGACATGTTAGGCAAATGCAGTTTCTTCCCGGTAATGACCACAAATCCAATTAACCAATAAACATATCTGACCTGGTGTAATCATCTTCAACAAGCATGTGCTTTGGAATCGGTGAGTACCTTCCTGGAGAGATGGGCGGCAGGGAAGTTTTATATTCTAAAGTTCCATTGTTGCCAGAGAGTAGATGGTTTTCCATCGGTGGAGAATAAGCTAAGGGGTGAAAATGAGAAAAGAGAAGAAACCTGTTATGTGGGTGATTCAATGTGGCATGCTACAGTTCTGTTAAAAATAGTCAGACTTTGCTACATAGGGAGGATTTTCTTGTCTCCCAAGAGGGAGGAGTTACTGTTTGTTTGCATTTAATATGTACCAGCGCGTGGTGACCTTTAAGACTGGAAAGACGTAATAACATTTATATCTATAAACCCATTTTGTATAATTAGGTGAAAAGAAGAACTGGAGGAGAGACCCAGCACATGCATTTTCAGAAGGATGATTAATTTTCTATTGAAATAAAAATGTTAGCTTTCTAATTGCAGAGCTCACATACTTTTCACATAATTAATATTCAATCATCAAATCTAGAAGGTTCCTCGGAGCAAGTTCTTGTATAAGACTTTAATCCCCAAATATGCTGTATTCCTACCCCAGAAAGGCCCAGGACTCCGGCCTTTCTTTTCTAGCCCACCATAGTCATTCATTGAATGTATGAAAGCCTCTCCTGCCTGGGTTTCCTGCCTCCCACCCCTCTCTAGAAATCCATTTTATACATTGAGAAATCCACCTCTGATAGTGCTGTTCTCCTGCTTAAGAGTTCTCCATTGCTGCTATTGTACTGAATATAAACTTTTCCTTTTGTCATTCTTACAAGATTGATCCATTTTAATATTCCACTTACACATATCCTACAGTCCTCCAAGACAGCTTTTCCCAGTATTTGTACTTTCATCAGTTACCTACAACTTCTGTCTCTTAACACATCTCTGATACTGAAATTGCATCAATTCTTTAAGATACAATTCAAATGCCACCCTTTCCATAAAGAGTTTTATGATCACCCAAAGATAGGTAGTATCCCTTTGCTCTGAATACCCAAAGCACATGTTTTTTATCACTCCCATGACCTGTACACCCCTTTACGTTGCCAAATACTGCTGCTATTCATATATCTGAATTAGCCTTTCTTCCAATAAAGGCCATGATTGCATTTCCTTTCTACTCCACATATTACCTTATAAAGTGTCTTATACATATTGAGATTACTCAGTATCTGTTTTTTGAGTTGAATAGAAAGTTTGTTTGTTTTTTGCTTTTATCTCTTTAATACTGACCTGATATACCCTTCACAAAGTAACTCAGAGTCTTAAGGCTTATTTTTCTAATTCATCCTGTTTGAAAAACTTTGAAAGTTAAAATTCTTTCAAATCCTAAGGTAAAGCTGATCTCAGCTTACTGCATGCTTGAGAAAAAAGACGTATTTGGGGGGAAGTCATTTTCAAATCATCATTAAGAAAAGCAATAGCTAAGGTAATGGGCAGGTAACAAAATTATTCAACTTTAAATTTCTCTCAAGAGAAACAGCTAAATCTAAGAGAGGTTAAACGACTTTCTTAAGACCACAGTACTAATTAGTGGCAGGTCCTGAAGCTATTCCATGATCCCAATCTCACAACTGGTTTCTCAAAATTTCAAAATGAGCAAGCTTACTGATGTTGACTGTCCCTTAAACTCAGGTAGAAAAAAAAAAAAAACTGCTTCTGAATCTAGTCCCCAAAGACAGAACCTTAGATCAAATTTTCGCTGACCTACTAAAAAGAAAAGGAAACATGGGGTTTATGTAGGAGTGGATTTTACAAGACTCAACACAACATCTTAGCTGCTTTCCTAGAAACCCCCACCCACAACTCACTTCTACTCCTGCAGTGACTGAGAGATTTCCCAGGCTTTCTAGCCTGTATAATATTCAGGTAAAAGGAAGAGCTATGGTGACCGTGATTGAGGATCATATCGCCGCCATTCAAGTGCAAGATCCTCACCCCCAGGAGGAAGCATAGTGCTATCTCTGGTCTTTTGCTAGTCTTTTTCTCTTCCTTCATTTGCTACTATATAGGTTTGGACTAGGAAGGGAAGGGGAGATACTATGGCTTTAGGGCCTATGCTTTAGGGCCTGGAGAAATAGATTTTATTTATTATTATTTTTTAAAGATTTTACTTATTTATCTGACAGACAGAAACACAGCTAGAGAGGGAACACAAGGAGGGGGAGTGAGAGAGGGAGAAGCAGGCTTCCAGCCAAGCAGGGAGCCCAGTGCAGGGCTCAAACCCAGGACCCTGGGATCAGGACCTCAGCTGAAGGCAGATGCTTAAAGACTGAGCCACTCAGGCACCCTTGAGGACCTTAAAAGGGTGTTGCTCTTATGTTACTGTAATGACATGGTTCACAACATACCTCTTAAGCCTTTCTTAAATGGTGGACCTTCTAACCCATCAGGGTATCCTACCTTCTAAACACTAGTTAAAGCCTTGTAAGGCAACCAGGAGTGAAGTACAGCAGCCCTTGGAACTATACCCACAAGCAAAACAGGAGCGAAGATGCAGAGTACTTTGCCAAGTTTTGCAGAATTCCAATTTTGTACATCTGGCAGAGGGACACTGAGCAGGACACTTACAGTGAGTAATATCAGGTGGACCATAAGGATCGGTCATATAAATGGTCGTGGGTTTGCCAACTTTTAGATAAACGACATCAGACGTATTCTTCAATATTGCTACCGCCTCTTCGTGCGTCACTTCTTCTAAACTGTAGTTGTTTACCTGAAAGGAAAATAATATTGAATATTAGAGTCAAATCTAGGCAAGTAAAAAGAAACAGGCAAAAGCATATACAGAGTTATTTAAAGATTAAATAGCAAGGATTATGATCCAGTATCAGACTTTGACAGAAAAGATGGATTTATGGCATTAGCCAAAGCAGATAAGGTACCGTTGTTGATGCTAAAAACGAAGTTGCTTCTGTCTTTTCTGTGAGAAAACAATGTATCATAATGCAAATCAGAATACTATCTATGGATAAGAGAAAGGAGGGGTCAAATGTCTCTCTTCCAATGCTACGGTTTTTCTAATGACAAAGGTAATACATAATACAGACTCATTGAGCTAAAAAAAAAAAAAAAAAAGAATAAAACCTAGCCAAAGTCTCTCTATTTGGGATATATTTTTAAAGTAATAGTGACCATATTGTATATATTGTTTTGGAAACTGCTTTTTAAATCTGGGGTGACTGGTGGTCCATATCATAGCATACAGCAACAATGTGGCTTTGTTTCCTGGAAAGCATTGTGCTGCATGGTTGTAAGCTAATGCTTTAACCAATCTGCTACTAAAGCATGCTTAGTCTGCTTCTAATTTTTTCTACTATAAATAATATTGCAGTAAACTTTTTTCTATATTTGAACACAACTCTGATGATTTATTTGGAATAAAGCATACAAGTGGAATTGTTGGACAAGCTACATGAATATTATAAGCCTTCTGATACCTATTCTTAAAGTGTCTTGTGAAAAGAGAAACAAGTCTACTCTTATACCATCACCATATGAGAGCCCCAATTTTCCTACAATTACACCAAATTTGATTTTTTTTTTGCACTTTAAAAATTGTTCCCATCTCGGGGTCTGGGTAGCTCAGTAGGTTAAGCCTCCAGCTCTTGATTTCGCCTTAGGTCGTGATCTCAGGGTCATGAGACTGAGCCTCACACTGGGCTCCATGCTGGGCGTAGAACCTGTTTAAGAGTCTCTCTCTTGTTATCACAAGCTTGCTCTCTCCCCACTGCCTAAATAAATAAATAAACAAACAAACAAACAAATAAATATTGTTCCCATCAAAATGTTATTTAACAAGTTAATCTTCTAAGGCTAATATTAGAAAACAGGGCTTTGCAGGTGAAGAAGTTCAAGGGTACCCTATTCCCATTCACTTCAATAGCAACTCCTCCTTTTTACTGGACAGAAGAGCCTGATGAAAGTGCAATTCTTACTTCATGTCAATGACATTACAGTGGAATCTCTGTAGCACTGCTCTTAGATGGTTTTAAAATATTTATGAAGTATTTTAAATACCTAGATTATTCTTATTTAGCTATTATTATTTTAATGGAGTTATTCTTTAGTTAATTTCTGCTGAAATGATACATAATTAAAATAAATGTGCCAGGGGCGCCTGAGTGGCTCAGTTGGTTGGGCAACTGCCTTCAGCTCAGGTCATGATCCCGGAGACCCGGGTCGAGCCCCGCATCGGGCTCCCTACTCGACAAGAAGCCTGCTTCTCCCTCTCTCACTCCCCCTGCTTGTGTTCCCTCTTTTGCTGTGTTTCTCTCTGATAAATAAATAAAATCTTTAAAAAAATGTGCTAGAGAGCATTAGATGGGATTCCCTACATATTCTCTGTGCTATTTAATTAGCACTTTAGTCTAATTTAGAAGACCTTGCAACATTGCTTTTTTTTTTTTTCCTTTGTGCCTCATGTTCTAGAAATTCCATGTGCCAATTAGTCCTTGATGGTGGAGCCCAAATTGGGGACCCTAGAACTGGAGGGGTGTGTATGTGTATGAATGCTGAGCATGAACTCTCCATTAAACTATCAACTTTTCTAGTGGTTCCTATAGTTCTCTTCTAGACAAGTGACATTCTCTTCAATCCTTTTGTACTTCCAGTGCCTAGCACTTATTTATCCATTGGTCAAAAGCATACCTATTATGTGTTCTACATGGTTCTACATATGAGATATAGTAATAAACAGAATGAAAATCATAATCATAGCAGAAACTTGTAGGGCCTATATTACACACTGGAAACTATTCTTTCTTTTTTTCTTTCTCTTTCTTTCTGTTTCCTTCCTTCCTTCCTTCCTTCCTTCCTTCCTTCCTTCCTTCCTTCCTTCCTTCCTTCCTTCCTTCCTCTTTCTTTCTTTTTTTTATTTGTTTGTAAGAAACATAGCTAGAGAGGGAACACAGCAGGGGGCGTGAGAGAGGGAGAAGCAGGCTTCTGCTGAGCAGGGAGCCCAATGCGGGGCTCCACCTTGGGACTCCCAGATCATGACCTGAGCTGAAGGCAGATGCTCAATGACTGAGCCACCCAGGCGCCCCTACACTGGGAACTATTCTAAGTCATTTACATACATTAACACAATCGAACCTCACAACAACTTGTGTGGTAACTATTATGGTTACTTTCATTTTACAGATTACAAGAGCATGTCTCCAAGAGGCTAAGAAACTTGCCCACAGTCACTGATCTAACAGTGGTAGAAGCGGATTAAAGGCAAGCAGTTTGGATCCAGGGACCACGCTTTTTTTTTTTTTTTTTTTTAAAGATTTTATTTACTTATTTGACAGAGAGAAATACAGCCAGAGAGGGAACACAAGCAGGGGGAGTGAGAGAGGGAGAAGCAGGCTTCCTGTCGAGCAGGGAGCCCGATGTGGGGCTCCATCCCAGGTCTCCGGGATCATGCCGAGCCAAAAGCAGTTGCTTAACCAACTGAGCCACCCAGGCGCCCCGAGGGACCACGCTTTTAACCACTCATCTATATTCCCTTTTCAGATAGACAGAGAAGGTCCCCAGCTCCCTTGAGTCCCATACTCTAGTAAAATACACTTCAAGATTCAAGCACGGTTACTGAGAAGGACTTTGCATGCAGATTCTCAGATACCACCAGAGAACTCTTCAGACCAGAAAGCAGAGGTTGAGCAAAGGGTAGAGGTGAGAAGTGGGAATAATGGTGGTTTCTAACAGTAGTATTTCAGTTGGTTTTTATTTGATGACTATAAAGTGTTGGAATACGAACACATATTTTAGTGATGGAACAGGTGGCATGATATTGGCAACAGAACATAGTGATTAACAGCACATGCTTCTGAGTCATGCAGACGAGGATCTGAGTCCTGGTCCTGGCTCTTCCTAGCTGTGTAACTTTGGACAACTTACTTAACCTTCTTAGCCTCAGTTTTGACATCTGTAAAATAGGAATGATGATAATTGCTACCCCAATAGGTCACTGATGTAAACGTATTAGTCTATGTATAGTGGCAGGAATATTAAAATTCTTATTAATGTTAGCTCTTATTATTATTACTATTGTCATCATATAGCTCCCTTCTCAGGAAACAGGAATTCTTGGTGAAAATTTTTGCTGAGCATTTTCCTGTAAACATCTGTGAACTGATGAGTTTAATTAGGGTACTGTTGATGAGGCTTCTGTGTGGTCTTTTTAAAAATGCAGAATAGTATAGGATCTGGACCAAAAAGTGCTCTTTTGTGCTGAAGTCTTCAAAATGTTTTTCACGAAAGTAGGTTTATTTGGGTTAATTATGTGTGTGCATTATCCTATGAACTCTCAAGATAAAGGGCCTACAGCTGGAGCTGATTGTACACAGAGAGAAGGGACATTACACTGATTGGCTAGTTGCTCTTGTCATTGTTTTTTATTGTTTTTTTTTTCTTTTGCATCAAGTATCTGCCTATAATGGTGAACATTGAACAACTGGCCTGATTTCAGGAAAAAAATTATGTGCATCTGAATGCAGGGTTTCTGTGGGTACACTACACAGAGAGGGGCATGTGTGCAGCCTGGCCATGTGTCTGCAACAGGATGAAGGACGGAGGCCAAGCAGAGAGGTTAGAGGTGAGAGAATACATTTTCTCCAACAAAAAAGGGAGCACTGAATTTGAGCACAATGCAGAGACAAAGCGGGGTAAACTAGCTGAAGAAAAAGGTGCCAAAACACGTGCAAGAAGGGAGCAGGGTCAGTGTTGTGGGAATCAAATGAGTACAAGCAGATATGTGATGGGACAAAAATGGGAGGTGTGACAGCAGGAGAATGGTAATAAAGAGGAATGGGTGAGGTACAGATGGTGAGATGCTGACCTTTCCGTATTTATTCAGGAATACCAACATGGTGGCACAAACTAGAAGCTACCTGAGACATAGTACAAGGAAATGTGGGAATTCTAGGAACTGTAAAAAAACAAAACAACACACACACACAAACTTCAGTTAACTTTTTAAGGAGACAAAGTTGTTGATCACTAGGTAAGATGAATTAAAAAGGAGCACTAAGTAATGGATAGAATTGTTGAATCACTATATTGTACACCTGAAACAAATAGAACATTGTATGTCAACTACACTGGAAATAAAAATTTAAAAACCTAACAAAATTTTTAAAAATTAAAAAATAAATACAAATAAAGAAAGGAGACAAATCTAATGTGCTAACACCAATGAGAGGAAAATGAATATGCCTAAACCAAGAATAAAACTTTTGCAGTACACTGTAATTCATGGCTATAATAAAATTTATTTTAAAAACAGTAACTATGAATAAATAGGGAATAATAGTTTTCTTTGGATAATAAATATTTTCTTATTTTTCACCCTTTCAGCAATGATCATGCATTATAGTTAGAATAAAATTAATTCTATATTTTAAATGAACAACAGCAACAACAAAAACCTTCAAATAAGAACAGAAACAAAGTGGGAGCCTGGGTGGCACAGTCAGTTAAGTGCCTGACTCTTGGTTTTCAGCTCAGGTTGTCATCCCAGGTCATAAGCTACGGGTCATGAGATCGAGTCCCACTTTGGGCTCCATGTTCGGCATGGAGTCTGCTTAAGACTCACTCTCCTTCTGCCTCTCCACTCTCTCAAAAAAATAGCTAAATCTTAAAAACAAAACTAAACTAAACAAAAACAACAAAATGAAACAAACAAACAAAACCCAGAAACAGAGTGTGGTGGCTTCATTATGAAACACACACAGCAATATCTCATGAGTGAAGGAGAAATGGAATGGAGAAGAAGGAACTTGGTTTCTCATGGCCAGTGAATTGATCTAAGCTTTTTAGAAATAACTGCCATTATTTTAAGCCTAGATGTTTCCAGAAATGGAGGTAACTTGGCATAATGAGAGCAAATTTTACCTGTAACATCACATCTGGTTTCAGTTCCTAGATTCATGAATTCTGAGCATCAAAACTTCCTTATATGCAAAATAGGGATAATACTAATTTATTTGCTGATTTATTTGTGTTTAGGAAAAACGAGAGATACCATGAACATGAAAACACACTGTATAAGACACAGCAGTATAAAACAGTCATCAAACATCACATACACAATGTTTTTTGATCCTATTGCTGAAACTAGCTCCTTGTGTGAAAATGATCACCCCCAACCTTTTAAAACACTTAACCTTGCAATGCCTCTTCCCTGTTCAAGGACTGATCTTCTAAAGGACAATGATTAGATTGTTCTTTTTTTTTTATTGTTACTTAATTTTTTTTTCCCAGTGTTCCAAGATTCATTCCCCATTCCCCACACCCAGTGCTCCACGCTTTAGGTGTCCCCAGTACCCACCAGCAGGCTCTCCCATCCCTCCATCCCCCTCCCTCCAAGTCCCTCAGTTTGTTTCTGTGTCCAAAGTCTCTGTTGTTTTGTTTCTCTCCCTGGATTACCCTAGTTCCCATTTACTTTCCTTCTCCCACTGTCCTCCAGATTACCCCTCATGCACCTCAAGTAACAACTTTTGTAGCAACATGGACTGGACTGTTCTCCTTTTTTTGACATTGCAGTATAGTTGACACACAACGTTACATTATTTTCAGGTGTACAACATAGTGATTCAACAAGTTTGTACATGATGCTTTGCTCACCACAAGCGTCTGTCACCTTGCAACACTATTACAATATCACTGATTATATTCTTTATACCGTACCTTTTAACCTTTTAACTCCCCCCCCAACTTATGTATTCCATAACTGGAAACCAGTATCTCATTCACCATTCACCCATTCACCCTCTCTAATTAGAATGTTTTCATCTTTGTTTTTTGTTTTTTTTTTTTTTTAAGATTTTATTTATTTGACAGAGAGAAACACAGCCAGAGAGGGAACACAGGCAGGGGGAGTGAGAGAGGGAGAAGCAGGCTTCCCGCCGAGCAGGGAGCCCGATGTGGGGCTCGATCCCGGGTCTCCAGGATCATGACCTGAGCCGAAGGCAGTCGCTTAACCAACTGAGTCACCCAGGCGCCCCTGTTTTCATCTTTGTAATCTCTCGACTAATGCACTATAAATAGTAGGCACTTATTAAATGTTGAAACAATTAGATAAATAAGTTAAAAGTAACATTCCAAAGGAAAAGCTGTCCTTTAGGACGAAGGAGGCATCTGTGTTGAGTTTCTAGTTTACATTTGTGTTGAGTCAGGATAAGAAATGAAGGTCATTCAACAAACAACACAGGTTTCCAGGACACTTACTCTGCAGCAGGCATGGGATAGAAGGATGACTGGCTGGTACAGAATGGAGCAGGGGGTCACATCAGATTATATGGGACACGATCAGACCTCCAACAGTGTGAATTTCTTTCCTCTCCATGAATTCTTGATGAATTTCTTTTTATTCCACATATGGACAGAGCAAGTAACAATGATGTTTTGACTGACTTTTCCAGCTTCTTCTATAGCAGTGGTCACCAAAATGGACAAAATTATATGAATCCCAGGGCAACCCGTGGGATAGAAGAACAATTCTGTATGTGAACTTCTATTAACATTTATCACACTGATTATCATCTATTTTTTATGTATGTTTTAAAATGCACATAATGTAATTAGCATAGTGATATGTGTATGCAATATAAAGGGGGGAACAACACATATATTAGAGGCAACTTTTTGTGTTTTACTGATGATGGAATGTGCTATTAAAATCATTTTAAAACCACTGCTCCATAGTAGGCACCTATATATATTAACTGTAGAGCAAATTCTACGAACAGGGTTAAACCAAATATATGCAAAAGACATAGAAAACAACATTAATGGAAGGCTTTAACCCTCAAATAAGATATATCACTGCAATTGCACTGCACTGTAATTTTATTACATCTGAGAAGAATTACAACCAAGTCCAATACATAATTATCCAGATTTTTTTTCCTGGTGCTTCAGAAAGCAACTCTAACTGCAGGGGATAAAGTATGAAGGGTGACCTATTCCTAAATGCTTTCCAGCCCATTGTTGGAAAATGCTAAATGATGCTGTACTAGCTTGATAGAATGAGTGTTACCACCAAAGTCACCCTCAGGAGAAGCACCGGAGCAGCAGCACAACAGTCTAGAATGTGGTTAGATCAATGTGGGACTGTGGTTCTTAACCTGGCTACACACTGGAATCGTCTGCGGGGCGTACAGTTATTTTTTTAAAAAATGAAGCATGGACCCTACCTCCAAGATTCTCATTTGATTCTTCAGGGTTGACTGAGGCCTGGACATCCGGAGTGATCAAAAATCACATTGTGATTCAAATATGAGAACAGGATTAAGAACCAGAAGGGCTGCATAAACTGGTGGAGGGAATGTGGCATTAAGGCATTGGCATCTGGGTCTCAATCTGATTTCACTGTTCATTAGTCATGTCATACTGGAAATCCCTTTGTGATCTCCAAGCTCCAACTTTCTCTTCCGGAAGATAAGAGTAACAGTACTGGCTGCTCTCTCCATTTCTTGGGGGCGGGAGTGAGGACTGTGTGCATGCAACAGGTGGAAAACTCCTCGGCATGGAAGCGTGTGTTGCTGGCGGGGAAGAGCCATGTGCAGAGCGTGTTACCCATTTCAGTTCTCATCTCAGGTTACCCCAACAAACTGAAGTGCTTTCAGTCCTGTTCATTATTCAGAAATTTCTACATATCTGCACTGCCTTCAAGGTGATTTTCTTATTAATATTTGGGTAAAGTTAGGCAGTTTTGTAAATCACCAAAAAGAATAATTGAGGTCCTCACAACTAATACTTGTTTGGAAAACTGTACTGTTTCCACTTACATTTCCTAAATCCACTTACTGTCCTTACCATAGGATATTAATTTTGAAATAAAAATAAGCATCACTTTACACCCCAGTTAGAATGGCCAAAATCAATACTACAGGAAACAACAAGTGTTGGAGAGGCTGTGGAGAAAGGGGAACCTTCTTACACTGTTGGTGGGAATGCAAGCTGGTGTAGCCACTCTGGAAAACAGTATGGAGTTTCCTGAAGATGCTAAAAATAGAGCTACCCTATTACCCAGCGATTGCACTAGTAGATATTTACCCCAAAGACACAGATGTAGTGAAAGGAAGGGCCATATGTACCCCAATGTTCACCACAGCAATGTCCACAATAGCCAAACTGTGGAAGGAGCTGAGATGCCCTTCAACAGATGAATAGATAAAGGAGATGTGGTCCACATATACAAAGGAATATTACTTAGCCATCAGAAAAGATGAATACCCAAGTTTTGAATCAACATGGATGGGAACTAGAGGGGATTGTGCTAAGTAAAATAAGTCAAGCAGAGAAAGACAATTATCATATGGTTTCACTCACATGTGGAACATAAGGAATAGCATGAAGCACCAAAGGGTAAGGTAGGGAAAACTGAATGGAAAGAAATCAGAGAGGGAGACAAACCATGAGAGACTCTGGACTCTGCAACCAAAGTGAAGGTTACAGAACGGAGCCGGGGGGATGGCATAACTGGGTGATGGGTATTAAGGAGGGCACATATTGTGATGAGCACTGAATGTTATATAGAACAAATGAATCATCGAACATTGTATCAAAAACTAATGATGTACTATATGCTAACTGAGCATAATAAAAAAATAAAAAATAAAATAGAATAAAAGTCACTCTCGCACAGCACATCCGGAGTCAAGCTCAACTGAACACTAGTTCTAGGTGCTTTATAAGCATCACTTTAAGCAAAGTGCTGCATGATAAAGTATGCTTGAAGATTATAGTGTTCACATTAAATTAGTTTCTTGATTACGCAACTTCACTGACCCCTTAACATATTTAAGTTCATTGAGAATCTGTAAAAGAGGTGAGATACAGGTTGTAGAATTTCCCAAACTTAGTTGACCTTTTCATGAGACGTAGTAATGAGATTAATATTTTAAAACACACTGGGGAAACAGTGATCTAAGACACTGCTACCATGCTATAGAGGCCAAAACAGAAGGGCAAAGATGTACACAACTTGTCCAAGGTCATTTAGGTAGAATTAATTTTGGCTGGCTATCTGAAAGTCCATCGTCTTCCCACTTCAATGTCTTTCTTACCTTTCCCCTTGTCTATTCCTTCCCTTTAAGGAAATAAAAACGCAGACTTATTCTCTGTAAAAATGTAAAAGTTCTCTTACTGACAATTTTTTCTTTCAATGTCAAGCAAAAGTTAAGAAAAAAGGAGACTAAGACTATATACTTCTATTCACAATGTGACTGAAGTTTCAATAATTAGCAGCTCATTTCAATGCTGTAGAAAAGACATCCAGATGACCCTGGGTTCGAAGTTTCTTGTATTTTGTAGAAAAAAGATGAAGATGATCACATTTCCATAATATATGTAGCCCTCTGAATCATCTGGATAGGGCTTAATAAAAACCAGTGTGTAAAAGTATATGAATGAATTTAAAAATTATCAATACTGTTAACCTCTGACCATCTGTCTCAAGAAATCAAGGCCAAGAGTCAGTGTATTTAGCCTGAGATCACAACACTAAACCACTGGTATAATCCAAGAAAATCAGATGTCATTGGCATTTGACAAAATAAAAAATATAAAATTCTAGTGAATGATAATAAGTGCCAAGCAGCCGGGGAATTAAGAATATATATATGATTTTGATAAAGAGAACAAATACCATGCATCTGGGCACACTATGGAACAGTAGAGAGGACTGACATTAAAGTCATTTTATTCGAAAAGCTGAGCCTTAGGGCAAAAGTGATAGCTAGGGTAATTTTTTCCTTATTATAGAATAAATGTAAAGTTAAGATGCAACAATACTGCTTGTAGTTCTAAAAGTGGGGAAGTAACATTCTAAGGAATCAAGTTTTGTCAAAAGGGTAATCTATGTAGAGAAGATAAATGGATGTGTGGTAAAACAGACTGCAAGAGGGAGAGAAAATGTGTAGAATATCTTAAAGGCTGAGAAGTGAAAAGGTGGCAAGACGTAAGTTTTCAAACAAATGTAGAAGAGGGATTTGTCTTTACCTTTCTGTCTCTAAGGGACAGAGCTGTGAATAAAGCAAGAAATGTGTAGGGAAATGTATTTTGATATAATTTTAAGAAAAAACAAATTTAAGGACAGCTAGGATCTAATGGGTAGCTTCCAGGAGGCATTAAATTCTCCATCCTTAGTGTGTTCTGGCAGAGGTGAGGGACTACTTCAGGTTGCTTTTCTGTGGATTCTGATGTACCAAATGAGTTGGAATAAGGTAACATGTAAGGTGGATACTTTTCAATTCTAACTTATAAGTACTTAGGGGGAAAAAAAGGACCCAGCATATACAGTATGAAGAAATGAACAGAGTTTCATTTTAGGCCAGTTTGCTTACAGAACTATGAATGAATAACATATGGGGGGAATTTTCCTAAGGAGTGAGAGGAGGGAGTGGTGAGAATTGCTTTAGAAAGAAGAATAGCTATTTGGAGAAAAATATACAGTGTGGTACAGCTGGTAAGTCATGGAATCTAAATTATTTGTACTTCCTTTAGGGGAGGAGAGTGAAAGAGGAGAAAGATAAAGATGATGTGACTATAGGGTAATAAAGAGAAAAGGAGGTGGCAAGGAATGACAGAAGGAGAGCATTAATAAATATTGTTGGGTTGAAGCAAGATAATTGGCCCTTTGGGGTGGCTTCCGTGATTTTTTTTTATTCTGTTCCTTAGCATTTTTTCTTTCAGAATATTATGAAATGAATCATTTTCTTTCATTTCTAGATTTAGTTTGGCAGTTGCCTTGGAAGTACTAATTATGTTTTCCTTACATAAGTGAGGAGAGACTTATTATTGTTAAAGGTTCCTTTTTTTAAAAATAGGCTTTAAAACTCAAAATAGTTAAATATTATGTCTCATCTATTTTTGAAATCATAGCACGTACAATGAATATCAAGAAAATGGTAATGGAAAAATAGCGTGGTGCCTGGGAAATTCTTTGACAGAATTATTTAGACTTTGAGGGTTTTATTTTCGTTTAAGAATTTCAAAATAAAGCTAGAAATTTGAAAGGAACTTCAAACAATCAGCACACAACACCTAGCTTGATATTACAATAGCAGCAGTTAAAGAAATGCCAAAAGAGTTGTCTACTATCAAACTCTTACAGAACAATGAGTCAAAGGTCAAATGCATTATTAAGACAGCCAATAATTTAGAATGAAAATGTCCTGTTCGGGTTTTTTCAAATTTCATGCTACATAAAAGATGGATATCATGGTGTATTTTATTCCTAAGTCAACTAACAATAAAGTTTATATTCTTGAGAGAAGTTGTTAAATCTTATACCTCAATAATACTTCTCTGGTTCAGAAGAGAATATCATAAAAAACCAACTTTTACATCAAAGGCCCCCCACAAAAAGCTCCAAAACCAAAACAAACCCACCAGAAAACACAAAAACTAGCCAGCAAAAAAAAAAAAAAAAATGCAGAAATGTCTCAAGAATGAAAATGGTAGTTCTTCTGAACAGCATAGGATCTACTGCTAACAATACCATATTGCATACTTAAATTTGCCAAGAGGGTAGATCTTATGTTAATTGTTCTCACCACATGCAAGCATAAATAATAAAAATAATAATAGGGGTGAGAGGAAACTTTGAGAAATGATGCATATAATTATGGCCTTGGTAACGGTGATGGTTTCTTGGGTATATATTTAATACCCAAACCCATGGAGCTATACACATTAAATATGTAAAGCTCTTTATGTGTCAACCATACTACAATAAAGTGGTAGAAAGAAAGAAGAAACACAGAGAGAAAGAACATGACTTCAGGTGGTAAAGAAGCCCAAATTCCTCATTGCTATTTTGGCTGAAGTCATTAATGCCACATTTTGTGCCCATTCAGTTTGATCATACATTTTCTCCTGACAGAGTTCCTTCCTGAGTAGTGGTTATTGCCTGGGACATGGTAGGTGTTCATTGTATTACTTGTTAAATAAAGGAATGAATGAATGGTTCTGGCTATTGTTAACTGTATACCTGGCCAAGTTAATAAACCTCTCTATACCTCGTTCCTTTTTGCTTATATAAAATGGGTTGTTGTGAGAAACAAATTCATTTAAAAAAAAGCACTGCTAAAAGTACATGGAACATATCAAATTCCAAATAAATATTAGTTATCAAGATTATTATAAAGGTTTATTCAGGTAATTCAATACCAAGGTCATTGGCAACTATGAAACTAGACTAATGGGACTAAGGACAAGCTGTCTAAAGCCAGGAAAGGGGGCACAATGCACTTTGAGGTTCAACCTCCAAAGCTTGCACATATCACAGAAATTAATACTCTGTTGCAAAAATAAATTGATCTTTTCCAGACACTTTTCACTTGTGCTAGAGATAATGCTTCCTTGCAGAGATTAGAGGTCATGTTTCACAAGGGCAGACATATGATTAGGTATGAATATACTTCTCTTGAGAGCTCTCTTTTATTAATTTTCAGTATTTGATTATTATCCTGTATGTTTAGTATAAAACAGTAAATAGAGATAAAGTAGTTTTATTAAGTGCAATCCCAAATTTGTACTGCTCATGTGCTGCCTTAATTTTCCTTTGGTTTATCCTAGAACTCCATGGCTTAGGAAGGGCAGCCATGTGTTGGTATTTGTCATTGCTCAGGGTTCCTGAAGCATGTAGGCAGCTGGTAAATAAAACAGCTGTAACCCTGTCTGATGGGGGCGGGTTGGGGGAGTAAGGGATCCATTCACACATATGACAGAACTCAGACTGTGAATTCTGGGGAATCAGAGACCCTTTACACAGTCACACTGGTTGAACAAGGGACCACAGGGAGACACAGAAATGTACATATTAAAAAAAATCAGACAGTGAACCCTTTGTTATGCAAAGCCTACCTAGCCAGCAGTAGGGAGGTAACATTCTCTTAGGCTAATAGGTTACTTTGGAAAAATAACAATCTGCGTCTTGTTCTACCTGTGAAAACCAGCGAAAATTCAGATTTGTTTTTAAAATGTCAACAAAGTAGATACAATTGTACATGAATTTTGAAATCTCCCACCACAAAATCTGCTCTCCCTTCTTTTCCATTTCTGACCATGATCACTATTAGGAAGTGAATGTGTCCATTCCCTCAAATTCAAGGCTGAAGTTCTACTACCCAATATGACTATACTTGCAGAAAGAGTCTTTAGGGGTAATTAAAGTTATTAATTAAATGAGTTAAGGATGAAGTCCTAATCCAATAGGACTGGAGGGCCCATAAGAAGAGAAAGAGAGATTTCTCTCTCTCAGCCCAAGCACAGGTGAAAGGCCATGCGAAGACACAAGAAGATGGTTGTCTGCAAGTCAAGAAGAGAGATCTCACCAGGAAATGAATGGGCCAGAACCTTGACCTTGAACTTCCCAGCTTCCAGAACTCTGAGAAAATAAATTTTTTGTTGTGTAAGCCACCTACCTAGTCCATGGTATTTTGTTATGACAGCCTGAACTAAGACAGTCATACACTGGGAAACAAGAGTTTTATAAATACACACATAGTTTTGCCTGAGTCACACTTACCATTAGCAATCTGTCTCCTACTTGCAACCTTCCATCTTTCTGTGCAGCTCCTCCATCTATAATTTTAGTTACATAAATGCTGTTGTCTCCAGGAATGTGCTGGTTCCCCACACCTCCTGCAATACTGAAGCCTAAACCTATGAGAAAGAAAAAGAAAAGCTTTGTTTTTTCTTTTTTTTCCTAAGAAAATGCAATTAGCCATATTTAAACAGTCTAAAAAAAGTAACCCTCAACTTATTACAACAGTAATAACAGTAAGGATTCTACTTCAATTGCTTTTGTTCTTTAAATATTTGAAGGTTTGTTGATTAATGCTAATGAGGCAAAGCTCTTGAAGTCAAGCCCAGGTGGTCATTAGAAGATTCCACAAATTCTCACACAAGAGCCACAAGGAAGATAGATGAGATATTTATGTAATAATTTCAGAGAGAAGATATGGCAAAAAGAAGCTAGATACTTGTCCTAGTTTTTTTCCTCTGGCCACCTCCTCATATTTCCATATTTCTTGGCGCATATTAACTACTAGTGAGGCTAGTAACATACAAGAAGTGAATCATCCCTATACACAGTCTAAAGACACAAGAAATAGAGTCTATATTTTACCTTTATTATTTTTATAACAAATCACAGAATATCAAGTCATTTTAAACATGGAAATTTCTATTTTGAGAGAGAAATTTATACTGTACTGTAGCTTACAAAACATTTATTTACATTAAACTATGGAATGATAAGAAGTTATTAAACACCATTATGGGACCACATTCCAAGAACGAGTGATAGATTCTTTAGAGTGTAAAAAAATAAAAATATCTTTTCCAGAATATGACTGAATACACATTCAATATAATACTTGTAGCCTATATAGTCATTGTATTTCAAAATTGTAATTATTACCATGCAAATTATTAGAAAGATAAATATAAATAAAAGAATTTATATTAAAAGCACAGGAAATTTCTGTAACTTACTTGGCTTAAGAATTTTTTTTTTAAGCAAGACATCCACTACATTACCTAGTGTTTTTGAAAAGAACACGTCCCTGTTTTATGATAAAACAATCATTAAAATTTTTGGCACTTTATATGAAAAGCACTTAAAAAAGCTTCACTATACTTTTATTGATTAAATACTGAATAGGCTTTTAATGGCATAAGTGATTAGAAAATGGAAAAATAATGGCACAGTAAATTGTAAAGTTACACCTCTGAAATTACATTTGAAATGAAATAACTTTTTGTTAAATATAATAGATTAAAAAATGGAAAATGGATTTAAATTGATAGGGCAATTAAAATAATTGCTATCTAATATCCTACTGAAGTGGGTATTTAGTCTTTATTGATGCTTTGACCATCCCATAGATCTATAAATGTATCTGTCTGCCTCAGATTTAAAGAATCTGTTTACTGAGCGAAAGGTGACCAAGAGTAAATAAAATGCTCTCGATTGGCTCTTCCAATGAAATTTATAACGCATATCAGCTCATGTTTTTCAGAACTGTTATTTTATATTTATATATGATTATAGGGGAATAAAAAATACATTTACAAAAGTTTCATACCCGCATGCTAGGATCAATCTACTGCATTTATAATAGTATAAAAGTCATTCTAAACTGTGGAAAGAAAAGGTTAAAAGAAATCCAGGGACCCTGATTTACATCCACTATAATAAGAGTAAATGCCACAGGCTGACTGAGTTACAGAAGAGCTAAGGAAACAAATTACCACTGTAAATAAGGTTAAGTCCAACAAAGGAAATAACTATGTAGTTGACATTTGAAGTTGAAGACTGTACCAAGACAATGAAATCACTATACTGTAGATGTAAATACATCAGCCATAAATGAAATAAATTTTTTCCCCTGAGATTAGGTTTAAATACTTCTTTTTAACTAGTGATTCTGCTCAAGGTGAAACAAGTATTTTTAGTAAGAACCCTCTGAGGGTACAGAATTGAAAGTTGTCCCTGACTTCTCTTTGATGGAACATGGATACACTGAAAAGTAATCAGCATTTAATCAACACTCCGCCATATTCCAGAGGTTTAATGTAATGTAAGTAAATATATAGCTTATGTCTACAGCCAGAACACAAACTTATTTACAGGTGGGAGCATCCATCTGTGTTGTAAGACTAAGTCTGTCCCCATTCATTCATTCACTAATTCGCTCATGGATCCATCCATTTAACAAACACCTCTTTAGTACCTACTATGAATCCTATAGCCAGTTTCTGTCAACTGTTGTCAATGTAATGTAAAAGAAGGCATTGACCAAAATACAGAAATACGAGTGAGTGTGGCTGAACCTGCTGAAGCAATTTTCTAAGCCCAGACAGTGCCACTGATTTGGGGAGGACTACTCAATGAAGACAGTTGTGGGCTAGGACCACAGAGCAATCCAAAATTAGCAGTTTGGAGGCACTGGGTATTCCCCACATATATTTTGTTAAAGCAGGGGTAGGCTGCCTACATTATAGGACCACTCTATTCCCTTATTAAGTAATGTTCCTCCTCTTCATTCCATTCAAGACACAGTTACAGTCTTGATACTTCTAGAACAGGGTGGAAACACTCCCAAATTAGGGCATTTGCTCTGTTTCCTCTACCTGGAATATATGTCCTTCAGGGTTTTGTTCAAATCTTAATTTCTCTAGGAGCCTGAACCTGACTTCCTATTTATTACTGTCTCTTAACCATACATCCCACTTCCTTATACTGAGCTACTTTTCATTTTATATCAGCACTTATCACCTTGTAACACATAAGTCACCCACATATTTTGTTTTTATGGTCTGTCTCCTTGATGAAAATATGAAGTCCACGATACCAGAGATTTCTGTCATTTTATGCTGTGCAATAGGACAAGGCCAGTTATATAATGACCTATTATTCAAGGGATGAATAAATGAATGATGAACAAATGAATGTAAGAGGAGAAGTCACAGATCTCTGAGAAAAACCTCTCCTTAAAGAGGAAGCTTGCAGCTTTAATGAATGAGGAGGAGCTGAAAAGTGAGCACCGTTAGTTGGAGTGGCTAACTGGATGAGGCATTACTTGCCCCGGGTTACCTCTGATCTCTGTCCTCAGTCTGCACAAAGTTTATGCCAACCACCAGGCAGGCAATGGGTCACAAGCAGAGTCAGCTTCACTCCCTGATTCCTCCCCCTACTGACTCTCTCATTTGGAGCCACAATTGTCTCATCTATAAGGGATTAAGTATGTCCATGTTGTATAGTAATTAGTAGTAGTAATAGTAGTAAGTACCAGATGCTTGATAAGTAAGATTTCTCTGCTCTCAGTAAGCTCTCAAGTTGTCTTGAGAATCAGATACCTAACACCTTGACGTGATTTAACCAGCTAGAATGATTTCTATAATGGTACTAGTGTTATGTGAGCCCAGAGAGGAGTGTGACTTAGAGAAGAATCAACAGAAGGTATAGCACTTGGGCTGAGTCTTGAAGGTTAAGCTAGAATCGATCACAGAGAAAGCACCTTTCAAACCAATAGATCCTCTGGATTCCAGGAGACTAAATGACTGAGGAGTCAGCTGCCCTGACTTACATGACACAATGCTCATAAAAATCCCAGCTTCACCAGGATGGAGATTCAGACAAATGCCTGGCAAACACTCAAAACATGTACTTATGAAAAGCTAGAATGATCCTCAATGGGATAAACACAATGAGTATTATGAAGATTTAAATGTAAGAAACCTTACAAATAGCAAAAATACTGCTTTTATGGAAGTGACCAATTTAGAGAAGTGATCATCATTTTGAAAAGAAGTGTCTATGAAAAAGAAATGTCCTGGCAGGCTCTCTGCCCCCTCTCCCTAAACTTAGCTCAGCAGGGAGTCTGACTATCCTCTATCCCCACCCGCTCCGTCCCTCCCTTGATAGTCTCGCCTGTCCTCTTGTGTTCTTCCAAATAAATAAAATCTTAAGGAAAAAAAAAAAACAGGAGAGAAAAGAAAAGAAAAGAAAAGAAAAGAAAAGAAAAGAAAAGAAAAGAAAAGAAAAGAAAAGAAAAGAAAGGAAAAGAAAGGAAAAGAAAAAAGGGCCCTGGCCTGGTGTGGGGAGGGAACATGGTTCTCGACCATCAGGTGATGGCAGGCTAATCAAGTATAAAACACAGTGAAAAGAGCAGGTGGGTCTCAGCAAAAACAGTGACCCTAACATTATCTACTGTAGAATGTTGACTATTAAAAATAGTCCTAAACATGTCTATGCAGTATCAGTAATAAACAAAGCTGACACAGAAAAATATAAATACTAAAATCACAAATAGAAGTAAAATCAGTGGGTGTTTCGGTATCCTAGCAAAGAAAAAAAACACAGGTGAAATTTCAACACCTAATTACTGAAGCTATTAAAAACTGATGTGTTTGACAAACACGTGATTAACAAAGAGAATTTCAGGATTACATCTATTGCATAAATCTGGGTTCCTGTTACCATATTTCTTGCATATCCCAAAACTGAAATTTCTCAGGTTAACACGGGACATGCAGACAAAGGTTAGAAATGTCTGAACCCTGTTATAACCTTTAATTTAATTTTTTTCCACACAAAACCTTTTCTTCCCCCTATAAAATAGAACAGGAGGAAGAAGAGATCACAGTTCACCCTCTCTCCTTGTTGCCTGTCTACACTGAAGAGCAGGTGTTCCGGAGAGTGAGGAACTAAAAGCAAAAATCTTGGCAGCAGAGATTGATATTGTGCTTGAGAAGCTCGGAATAAAAACTCAAATGCTTAAAAGAGTCGTATGATTACAATGTTCCCCTATATTCTCTGTGGGTGTAAAGCACGAAGCCCCATGATGTTTTATAAGCATTCAATAACTCCGTTCAGCTTCATTTTATGTGACTTTACTGGGAGAACACTCTTGGGGTTTCTCCAAACAATGCACTATTATTAAGCAGGCTGCTCCTGTCAGAGTCCATCCAGGATCCGCCGGGGAAGCGGTTTACTACTCCACAGTGGTGTTCCGTACATTCTGACCACACTGCACTTGTTTATTACAGGAACCCGAATCCATCCTAACTCCTGGCTGTTGGAGCAGGGGCAGGGAATTTCACTTCATGTGCATGCGTTCCGGTGAACAAAACAGCACACAAAACTTTACCTGTGAGTCTGGCCCACACAGACAGCTGGCTGACACCTCTTCCTCTCCAGACAGAAAACGTGCTTAAAAAAACACCAGAAATGCACTCTTTATTTTAATTTGGAAGACTAATTAATCACTGCTGGTATGGTGTATTAAAAGCCAAAACTCTACTTACTCTCTGGATTCTCCCTGGGTTCAAAAGACAAAGTTTGGGGTTTAAAGGAGCGGTTCTTTTTCAAATTCCCTTGGCACTGGGGGTGCCTGGGTAGCTCAGTCAGTCAGGTATGGGACTCTTGGTTTGGGCTCAGGTCAACTCTGGGCACCCTGAGTTTGAACCCTTTGGCAAGCTCTGCAGTCAGCATGGAGTCTGCGCGAGATCATCCCTCGCCCTCTGCCCCTCCCCCCACGCAGGCGCGCATGCGTGCTCTCCAAATAAATAAATAGGCAAATAAATAGATATGATAGATAGATAGATAGATAGATAGATAGATAGATAGATAGATAGATAGATAGATAGATAGATAGATAGATAGATAGATAGATAAAATCCCCCCCCCAAAAAAGTCCCACAGCACTAGCTAACCTTTCCCAATTCTGCTTAGAAAACCTCTTCCAGCGGCGCCTGGGTGATACAGTCATTTGAGCGACTCTCTGGGTTTCCTCTCTGGTTCTGGTCTTAGTGTGGTGGGTAGGATCCAGCCCCGAGTTGGATTCTGTGTTCCATAAAGAGCCTGCTTGAAATTCTCTCTCTCTCTCTGCTCCTCCCACTGCTCTCTCTCTCTCAAATAAATATTTTAAAAAAGAAATAAAAAAGAATGTCTCCCAAATTACCCAATTAAGTTATCATAATGTTCCAAACTTTTTCTCAGCGTACCACTCATTCTTTTAACACATCACTTTAATGAGTATTTTATTGTGAAAACTCCCCATGTCTTACAGCTTTCTTCATCATTTTTTTCTAAGCCTAAACTTTCCCTTCCTCTCTAGAACTTCACTCATTATTTCTTTTCTTCCCCCTCTACGGTATTAAACCTCTTACCTTCAATGCTTTTATTCTCTGGCTTTGACCATGCCTCTGTTCTATCCTGTAAATATTTTTTCTTGAACTTGTGCCAGTCTCCTTTCTGTTAAAAACTGAAGCTTTTAAACAGTTATCTATGGTTAATGTTAACCTTAAAAATAAGACTGATATTTTATCAGCAAAAAAAATGAGCCTATTTGGCAATAGAAGAAAATTGCAATTTGGAACAAGCAAGTTACAGTAAAATTATAGGCAATACTGGACAGCAAAGGAGAGAAGCACTGTTTCATGGAGGAAAACAGAAAGTTGGAAGGACTGATAAACGAAAGGTCTACTCCAGTAAACTGGGAGTATAGTGGCTTTTCCTTGGCTGAGTTGAGAGTCTCTCATTGGCTGGGCTGTTGCCAGGGGCAAGAGGAAAACATGTATTCCTTCTGCTGGGTGGTAAAGTAGTAGCTGACTCCTAAGGACTTGCAAGGTATGTCTTTCCTATTGGGTCTGCAATTGACCATAAGTGACAGCGCATGAGAACGCCCCGTCTGTCCTCCAGACTCCAATTTAGTGGTTTTCCTTTACAAACTTTCACATTACTAACGCTGTGTTCTCATCACACACACATTTCTCAGTCTTTGCCACAGCTGACTCCCATGGCATCTGCTGAGTTCAGTTATGTCCCATCAAAACATCTGCTAAGCTCCTACGCCCTGGTCCCTTTGAATGTGACTTTATTTGAAAACAGGGTCTTTGCAGATAAAATCAATTTAAGATGAGGTTACACTGAATATACATTTTTTAGTAAGAGAAAATTGAGACACAGAAACACAGGCACACAGAGAATAGTGCCGGTGACAACAAATGCAGAGGTCATGGTGATACCTCTATGAACCAAAAATGCCAAGGATTGCCAGCAACCACCAAACGTTAAAAGAGAGACACGAAATAAACTCTCAGAGCTCTCCAAAAGGAACAAATCTTGCTGACACCTTGGTCTCAGACTTCCAAGCTCCAGAACTTTGAGAGATTAAATTTCTGCTGTTTCAAGATGCCCAGTTTGTGGTCATTTGTCACAGCAGCCACAGAGGCTAATGCATCCAGTCTTTATGGTCTGAGTGGTTGCCTGCATATCTAGCTCTCTTTCTTTCTAATGGAAACCTTATGTATGTATGTATGTATGTATGTATGTATGGATGGATGGATGGATGGCATCCTTTCCTATAATGAAGATGAGTGAGGTACATGTGTACCAGTTCCAGCAGGCAAAGAGCCCAGTCATCCAGAATTTTCCTCCCAAAGGCCTACAAAGGGACACATGGGTGGCTTTGTAGTTAAATGTCTGCCTTCAGCTCAGGTCATCATCCTAGTGGGAAGGAGGCCTGAGTCAAGCTCCCTGCTCAGTGGGAAGCCTGCTTCTCCCTCTCCCACTGCCCCTGCTTGTGTTCACTCTCTTGCTGTCTCTCTCTCTCGGTGTCAAAGGAATAAATATAATCTTAAAAAAAAGAAAAGGCCTGCAAAATTCTAATGGGCCTTTGCTCTTTCTGTATTACATAGAACGTTACTATTGCTTTTTCATTCCTACACTCACAACATTAGACTGCCCTGTGTCTTCTCTGTTTCTCTTGCTACTTCTCTTGTTTTATTTAACTTTGATTGCTCTAAAACATTGATTCTCAGAATGAGATCCTCACACCAGTGGCATTAGCTTCATGTGGGAGCTTGCTGGTTTTGCAAAATTTGGGGCCCATGCCAGATATCCTAAACCAGAAACCCCAGGGATGCATGCTAAATTTGCTGATCATTTCTCTCGAATAATAGTTATATTTATATATTAATTATTATATTAATATTATAATTATGTATAATAATTATTCTCCAAAGTATACTTCACAGAATTTTATTCTGTCTATAATCTCTTTCTTGTGGAGAGTCCATTTGTTGTTTCAATCACCACTGCTAGGTTGATGAATATCCACACTTCCTGTACCTCCATCACTATTGGGACTTGATTTGTCACCTTCGATTCATAAGCTTGAAAGAATGTGCTCATAACCTCCCTTCAAAACTGGCCTCTTTTCCTATCTTCTGTGTGTTCTAACTAGATTAATATTTCAGATTAAACTAGAAGCTTTTTAATGTTTGGCATCACACGTATTCACCACTAGATCCTAGGTACTCTTATGATATCTGGCAGAGAGTTATTGGGCAATATTTTTTGTAATAAAGTATATGGTAGTTGTTATTATGTTTTATCAGAAGCCTCTGTGAATATTAATGTAAATGTAAATATAAAACTCCCTCTCTACAGCTATTTCAGTAAATCAAGTGCTTATCCAATCATGCCTCCTTTATTGTAGAAGGCTCACAACCACATTCCCTGATTCCCATCTTTTCCTGCCTGGTTGTCCAGTGTGTTCAGCAAATATTTTCCAGGTTATTTTTTTCCTGAAAGTCTCTGTTCATCACGTTGCTCTATTATTTGAAATTGTCCATCACTGGTTCTTTTCTATAAGAATTCTACATAATCTTTTCTCACTATCCCTATTTCTCTGCTACTAAGCTTCCCCCACGCAAGTGGATCTTCCTGAGTCTTTTGGTTTTTTTTTTTATTGTTAAACCTCTTCCCCATATCTGAGATGCATTTCCAAACTTTATTTTCAAGAACACTCAAGTCTCAGCCAATTCAAGCCCATTACAGTAGTTCATTTCTAAGTTGAACTCAGGTAGAACCAAATATCAATCAGCCTTTTCACTTCTATTTTAATAGAATGAGTTAATTTATTCAATACACTCTTATTGATTACTCATGTGCCAAGCACTCACCTAAAAACACTGTGGTCACATGAGTCAATCAGACATCTATGGCTCTTTTCTACTAGAGGGTAGAACAAGAAAAGAGACAATGAAAACCCAGCAGTAAGTGTTGATAGGAGAGGAACAAGGCCTATAGGCACACAGAGGTGGGTTGCATATCTTGGGCTTGGGAGGGGTGTCAGAGAAGACTACTATAGGTCCTGAGACCTGGAAGATGAAAGTGACCCAGGGCTAAAAAGAAAAAAGGGGGGGGGGGTACCTGGGAGGCTCAGTTCTTAAGCGTCTGCCTTTAGCTCAGGTCATGATCCTGGAGTCATGGGATCGAGCCCTGCATCGGGCTCCCTGCTAGCCAGGAAGCCTGCTTCTCCCTCTCCCACTCCCTCTGCTTGTGTTCCCTCTCCAGCTGTGTTTCTCTCTGTCAAATAAATTAATTAAATCTTAAAAAAAAAAGGAGTAGGGAAGAGAATATTTCTGCAGAGGGAAACATGCATTCAAAGACCCAGAGTTGAAAGAAAACATGGCTTGTTTGAGAAACTGAAAATAGTTCAGGTGAAAGCAAAAGTAGTCTTAGACAAAACACAGGCTCCAAGGAGAAACTATAACTTTTGTGCTCAACAGTGTACACTCAGCCCCTGAACTGAACTTAATAAATAGTTTTGGATAAATGAATGACTGGAGACAGGAGGACATTTCTCCACTGAATTAGGAGGGAAGGAGAAAAGGATGATATAGATAAAGGCTAAGATTATAGGTTTAATGGCAGGACACTAAAGGAATTTTCATTTCAATTTACTCTGGTAAAAAGAAATTGTGGTTTATCAGCCAAGGAGGGAAGGAGTGGGTTAAAGATTTGAAGAAAGTAAAGAAGTTTGAAATGTGTCTTCTAGAAAATAGAAGGAATAATTGATTAGAGAAATGCAGAAAAGTTGCAAGGAAATGTTGATTGTCTAGTTAGGGTTTAGTGACTATGAATTAATGATTGTAGTATTTTAAGACATATATTTTTCCCTTTAGCAATTCTTAGCAGTCTGGGTACAAACACAGAAAGTATAAACAATTAGATTAAATAACTGTACAAAATAATCTTTTTGTGCATTGATCTTCTCTCTTCAACTAAATTATATGATCCTAGAAAGCAGGAGTTATATAAAATAGACCATGTTGAGCATAGTGCTAGCATATAGTAATTGCAAAATAAATAGTTTAACAACTGAATTGTTCAAAGAACAAATGGTCACGTGGCATAGATATACTTTTAAGTGTAAAGCATCCCACATTAACAGGGATATGAACACTTTACTGACTGCTTTAGCTCAAGGAAAGAAGAAGCACCAGAATAATTCATATTGAACATTTTAGTGTGCTAACAACTGTGTTGTATGCTAAAGAATTAATGGAGAGTATATCAGTGTCTATTGTGTTTAAGGGACCAATGAAAAAATAAAAATGAGAGACATTTTTACTCTTTATTAACTCCAAGAATGATCAGCACTAACTTGCTTTCATCCTTACAAATGAAATAACCTGCTCCAATCACAGTTGACTGCTCATGGGATGGTATGACAGAATGCAGTTAGATGCTTTCTTACTGGTTTACAATCTGTTTTATTGTACTTGAAATGGAATACCCTTATGCTCCGAGCATTGAACTATAACCCAAGTGATAGGGGCATTGCCTCTATCTATCAACCACATCTGACTTTGTGGTTTTCCTAGGTTGATTCTATCTGCCACTGCAAACTAAGGTCATTAACATTGACCTCTGAATAAAAGTCACCAAAATAACATATTATTTAAGAGATGTGAAAATTATCTCACTTGTTGAAGACTAACGGGAATGCCCCATCTGGCAGGGCTGTTGCTGGAGAAAGCAGATTGAAAAACCTGAAGGGTAATTGGGTGGGTCTTACTATATTTCCATCTATGAAGTCTCTTATCTAGTAACACTTCCTCTGCAAAGTCCTTCCTAATCCCCACCCCTTTAAATCTCTCTCCATGACCACATATAATCTTATCTTATAATGACACATTACTTTCTATATTGAATTAGAGTACAGTTATTTATAGGAAATTTTGATATCTATTTATTATTTTTTAAAGATTTTATTTATTTATTTGAGAGAGAGAGAGACAGAGATAGCGACAAAGAGCAGGAACATGGAGGAGAGGGAGAAGCAGGTTCCCTGCTGAGGGGGAACCTGAAGTAGGGCTCGATCCCAGGACCCTGCCATCATGACCTGAGCCCAAGGCAGACTCTTAACTGACTGAGCCGCCCAGGCGCCCCAGAAGTTTTGCTAGTTTTGCTAAGTTAATAGCTGATGTAGCACGGGCACCAACCAACCAGAAAAGGTGTCTTCCAGAAGCAAGCGCCATGGTACTTATCACCCAGCTGTCACAGCTCTGCTGTGAAAAATTTTCATTCTCCACCCCATATGTTGACAGTTATCATTTCGACAGTAGAGAGAATAATAACACTTCTATTTATGTCTTCCAGGCATGTTATAAATAAAGTAGATACTCCAAAACTAATTTTTAAAAATCAATTAGTGAATTAAATAAAGATCACTGAATACTTTTCCCCATAAGTATACTTTAATGAACTATGCAGGAAAGGGATCAGCTGGTAAAATAAAGTGGTGAATTATTTCATTCATTCACTAAAAATAAAACCATTCAGTTCCAGCCTGTTTGAGTTTTCTAGGATTGCTGGAACAAAGTGCCATATACCATGTGACTTAACAGATATTTATTGTCTGACAACGTTGCAGACCAGAAGTACAGATCCAAGGCACCAGCAGGAGCCATTCCTTGTGAAGGTTATGGAGGAAAATCTGCTTCCTGGTTCCCTCCTGGCTTCCGGTAGTTTGCTGGTGATCTTTGGCATTCCTTTGTTCATGGATACATCCCCTAATATCTGCCTTCTTCTTCACGTGATGTTTCCCCTATATGTATGTCTCTGTGTCCAACTTTCCTCTTTTTATAAGGATATCCATCATATTGGATGGGGGCTCACTATAATGAACTCATTCCAACTTAATCATCAGCAAAAACCTGATTTTCAGTTAAGGTCACATTCCCAGATACTGGCAGCTGAGATTTCAAAATCTTTTTGGGGGACCTAATTCAACTCACGACACTGGCACTGGGAAAGATAATTACGAAGAAGACAGAGCTCCCGTCCTCAAGGAGCTCAGAGACCGGGGTGGAAGGAAATGACAAGTAAACAGCATAAACCAGTGCTTTAGAGGAATGGCAGATAGTAAAGTCAGGGAAAACTTTTGGGAGATAGTGGTACCTGAGCTGAGTTCTGTTAAAGGGCTGGAAGAAGAGAGACAGTGAGAGGGTTTCTAAGCAGAGGCAGGGAGTAGCTTATAGAAAAGTACATGCAGCTTTGATCATTACAGTCAAAGGAGCAAATGGGTTAGGAGAAGATACTGAGAAGAGACCCCGGTGAAATAGACACTCATAAAGGTTCAGAGGTGCTGTGTTAAGAAGTCTGAACCCTCGTGATGTCTGGGTGGCTCAGTTGATTTAAATGTTAGACTCGTGATTTCAGCTCAGGTCATGGTCTCATGGGTCCTGAGATTGAGCTCCACGTCAGTCTCCACACTCAGGGGGGAGTCGACTTGAGATTCTCTCCTTCTGCCCTTCTCCCGGCACTCTCTCTCTCTCCATATTTTTTTCTCTCTCTCTCAAAAAAAAAAAAGTCTGGACACTGTATTAACAGTAATGAAAATCCTTTGAGGAGTTTTAATTCCTAAATTTTTCTCATTAGTCATGGCTGTTGTTTGAAAATACATTCGACTGTATTCTGTGTGGTTGGGAGGATATTCTATTTTTTATGATGAAGTGTAATTTGCTTTCTTCTGAGATTTTGGTCTTCTTTCCTCAGTATGTTCATTATAACTTATTAAAATGCATTTTGGGGGAAATTGTTTTTTTCTCAATCCCGTGTTCATGATCTGGTTTGAAACATACTAGCTTTTTTCTTGTTCCCTCTTTCCATTCTCTGTTGTCACAACCTACTTATAAAACCAAACTTTAAAATATAAAATAGAACATCAACACGTATTTGTAGAATGCTAAGAATCTAAAGAACTACCCTAAATTCATAAATTCATTTGTAAGCATATTATTTATTTATCTATCTATCTATCTATTTATTTATTTATTTACAGAGAGAAACACAGCTAGAGAGGGAACACAAGCAGGGAGAGTGAGAGAGGGAGTAGCAGGCTTTGCACCGAGTGGGGAGCCTGATGCAGGGCTCGATCCTGGGACTCTGGGATCATGACCTGAGCCGAAGGCAGTCGCTCAACCAACTGAGCCACCCAGGCACCTCTGTTTTTTCCTTATGTAAATAAGATGATGGGTGTTTACTAAACTTACTAGAGTAACCATTTTACAGTATGTTTAGATCAAACCATTATGCTGCAAACCTTACATTTTTACAGTGATGTATGTCAACTTATCTCCATAAAACTAGAAAAAAAGACATGATAAAATAGCAAATGGATTTTTAGAACAATTTACTTACTCTCAATAGGTCTGCTTCTAATACATAAGATGGATATAATAATATATGCCGCAGCTTTTGTGTGGTGTACTGGAAAGACTACTGACACAAACCTTGGTTCTATCATTTAAAAGCTGTATGACTTTGTAACAAGTTGTTTAGCTATTCTCAGCATCAGTTTTATCAGGTGGATAATAGTTACTTCATAACATGACAATGACAATTAATTATAATAATTTATGAGAAGAAACCACACAGTGTAACTGCTAATATTCAAAGAATATCCATTTCCTTTGTGCTCTCTCTCAAGATGGTAATGAAAGTCAAATGTGATAACACTTCCTTATAAACTGCAAATCACTTAATTATATAGACTTTACATATATTAATATAGAAAGAATGATAAAATGCTAGAATATAAAATGAGCTATCAGACACATTCACATTGACCTGTATTTTATTTTTCAAACTCTCTTAAAATACTGTCACTTATCATTAAAATTGGGCTTAGCCCATGGAGGAAAATAAAATTAGAGATCTGGGTTCTGGTACTTTATTCTTGACATTAATTTCGTAGTGAATCCTCTCCACTTACTCTACACTTGGTTAAGTTGTAAGTTTTTAACTTTTTCAGGGTTCCACATGTACATAATATGAAATTTAATTAATAATGTCTATACATTTGGAATTCTGCTGACATTGGCTGGAAAATTCCAAGGTACAAAAACTAAATATATCTCAATGACTGACACTAGTTCGTACCTTTTAGAGTTATAGGTTCAAGGTCATTTTTAGGCAGCCATGGACAGATGGAGATTTAATAAGGATTTGGTTTAATCACCACTCTAGAACATTCTTCATCTCCAAAGGATCATCAAATACTTTTTTGTAAGTATATTGGAGAAAATTAGAGAAACAGCAACATAATAATAACTATGATATAATGGATAATGTGATCAGAGTTTTAAAAAAATTAATTAATTAATTAATTTATATATTTATTTATAAACATTTTATTCATTTATTTGACACAGAGACAGTGAGCACAGTCAGGGGCACTGGCAGGGGAGAGGCAGAAGCAGGCTACCCGCTGAGCAGGGAGCCCAATTCAGCAGGGCTTGATCTCAGGATCCTGGGATCCTGACCTGAGCCAAAGGCAGACACTTAACCGACTCAGCCACCCAGGCACCCCACTTTTTTTTTTTTAATGTGGTAAGTGCTTTAAGTGTTTTAAGAGGAAAAAAATCCCTGACAAGTGAAGTCAGGTGAATTCAGACCATACTATCAAAAATAAATTTGTATGTTGTTTCTTTCTTCCAGCATGAAGTTTAAACTCCAAGTAGGGGCAAAACTAGGGATAATACAGATCTGAGGGACAGGGATACATTCAAATAAGAGTTCCTAGGAGAATAGGTTGTTGCTAAGGTGGACAACTCTCTTTTTGTATGTAGCCTGATCTGTTAATCCTGTCTTAATTCAGATTTCTTCCACCTAGAGCAGGAATCAAGCAGGTATTACCCAAATTACCTCTCTTTATAATGCTCTTTACCCAGAAATTAGACGCTCAATAAATATTTGTTGACTCAATAAACAGAACAGGGCTGTCACTGTTAATTTCTTCATGAACAATTTTGTCTTAAAGATTTCAGATTCTTATACCCCTTAACTAAAGTTTCTTATACCTTACTTCATGTTAATAGGACAGGCACTATATCCTATTTGACTCTGTTTGGGGATTTTGAGGTAGAATATACATAAAAGATCAGAAATGTGAAGATAAAATCATTTCTTATTAAGATTGTGAGAAGTATGCCCATTTGCATCATAGTGATTCTTCAGTTTTATTTCAACCTCTTCTTCTACCTTTGCCATGATATTTTGGCTTTAAAGGTGCCCCCAAAACCAAAAAACCAAAAAATAAAAAACCAAAAAAAAAACAAAACAAAAAAACAACTCCAAACAACCGACAATCAAAAAATTTATCCACAAGCAAGGATTCTAGAGGTGAAACATAAAAGTGTATCCATAAAAATGCTTACTAAATCTCCTAAATCTCACATCTTAAGATGAGCATACTGGGGACTTCCTCTTCTATCATTTATTTGTATACACACATATATATATTACTTATATATATATAATATTATATAGTATCTGTATCTTTCGAATCTGTTCTTCAATTTTTGGGTTGTATAACTTGAAGAACTAATTTAGCAAGGGAAAGCTAAGCTGCCTGTTAGTTTTATCAAGGCTGAGTTTCATTTGATTCCGAAGAGGTCAACAGCGAGCAACTAAAGTGGGGAGTCTTGCGGTGGATGACAAAGTCAACATGCTGTCCACTTGGACATGGAATCGTGCCGAGTTTTTAGAGGTTTTCTTTCAGCAAATGAATATTACATGGTATAAATCTGGGAGGAACAAAAATATTTGTATTTATTATTTACTATATGCCAAGCATGGTAAACATATGTTGTATATTATGCCTTATCTCAATTAACCTCACTAAAAAAGAAGATCATGAGGCAGATATTATACCATAGTCAAACAAGAAAATAAAGATCCAAGGTTAAATAATTTTCTCAAGTTCAGCAATTTAACAACTGGTGCGCCAGGACATGAACTCATGATTGTGTGGCAGCAAACTCTTTGCTCTTAGCTGCTGTTCTTCTGCCTTCCCGTCTATGTGTTGAGTGCTCCAGTTTGGCAGACTCTAAAATATTCTACAAATGTACACTCCCCTTAGCAGTGGTAGCAATAAAAACAAGTTTAAAAATAATTCTTAGGAAAAGAAATCTGAACAGTAAGGTATAATAGTACTAATCTTTCTCACATTGGACATTAGCTAGAACACAGCTTTAACTGTAACACATGTTGTTAAGTTTTAGATTATTTAAATATTTCAATGACAGCAATGATTATGACCACTGACATTTATTTCATATGAGGAAACTGGTGATGTGCACATTTAAATAAAACTGAAAGTTGATGTGCTAGGAAAGGTCCTAGCTCTTTTCTTAAATATTGTAGTAAATGAAGTATACCAACATAAATTTCAAGTAATTTCTTTATTTTTTCATCTGATGTGAATTATAAAGTGAGAGAAATCAAAACACCTACTAGCTGAGGGTAAACACCCAAAGATTATTATTATTAATTATATGCTTGTGTCTTTGCACTTAGTGGTTGCTGCAGTTGATTTAATCAATTAATTTTAATGTGTGACTGGGTATACATCTCTTGTGTCATCAAGTCTTACACTTGAACACATTAAAAATAGACTTTAAATTCCTTTAAATACTTTGAAGTAATTAATTTCCTATATTTCAAATTATTGCTAATCATAAAACTGTATAATCTTCCTGTTTCTGTCTTATAAATTATGTTCTTTCACTATTTTACTTTGAGAAACATGAAAAATGATCACTATAATAAATAAATGAGTAGTGAACTTAAAAATGTTTGATTTTAGTAACATTTTTTAAGAATAGACATTTAGAGAATACAGGAAGCCAATTAAATAAAACAACTTTAGCTCTCTTGCTCTTAAAAGTATAGGCTTTGAAATAATTCTTCACTGTCATTTAGTATTTTTAGCCACTTGAATCAGTAATACCTCAGGGAACTTCCCCGGGGAAGTCAAGCCTTTGCATATAAGAATGAAAACAACCTGAATCCACACTTTTGAGAGTGAGGAAAACCTTAGCCCTTCCGTGACAACACCACTACCAGGCGAGGCAATGACTATTGTCAAATATATCTGGACATGCTCTGTGAATGCAAGAGTAGTTAATATTCAAACTTTGACATTGAAAAATAGTGCCAACTATTAGTGTTAATGTTTTCTTATCATCGAATAAAAATGTGCATGTCCATAGCACATATATCTTAATTGAAAACAAGTAAAATATAAAATGGATAGTATTTTCACCAAATGATTCAATTAATTGGATTTTGAAGCAGTAATTTGCTAGACTGAGCTTATTTTTATCCTGATTAAAATCTAAGGAAGACATTTTCGGCAAGATTTATAAAACTAGGAAACAACAGAACACATTGCCTAGCTTTTAAGTGAACAGCTCTCTCGCTCTTCATGGCTAACAAAATGAGCTAAGGGTATCTTCTGAAGGTGATCAACTTGCATCTAAGAATAAATAATCTCTCCAACAAAAATTGCCGTGAAACAATTTAGTTACTGTCTTTCTATCCTCATCTATTTGCAAATATCCTCACATATTCAAGGCCATTGTGCAATAGCTGTAGAACAGCAGAAACATAGACTCTGATTTTTGGCACAGAACAGGAGAGAGGCAGGAAGTCAAGCTACTCTTAGATTCCTGTTCACTCTTGAAAACTTGGTGAGACTTCCAATAATGGTGACCTTGAGTGGTGCTGATTCATTCAATGGTCGCAGTTTGTGGCATTTCGATACTGCATGGAGGCATTCCTACTAACATCTTTGGTATTCATTTGGCAAATGCAGTTGGGATCTCTCTAGCCTATCAAGGAGACTATGTAGTTGTGGTATGCCTCAGTTTTACTGTCAAAATAGTCAGCATCTCGAAACAGGGCTTATGGGTAGTTTGAAGGAAAAACAGTAAACTTAAAATTTATTCTCAGTTGTGCAGTACATATGAACAAAATGTAAGAAAGCAGAGTCAGTCAGAAAAATTTAAACAGAAAGGAACTTGAAAGCTCTTGCTTCATTTGGTCCCTTGATCTATATAATGAAAGAATCTTATTATTGGAGGGGACTTTGGAGTTAATCTAATCTGCACCCACTCCAGGTCTATGCCTACGGTATTTTAAATCTTCACTTGAACACTTTGTAGCCAAGATGGAATCATTAAACCATTTTACTATGTTAACTGAATAGTTCCGATGTTATAGTTTCTACCTACTGATCCCAGTTCTGTCTTCTGAGGGGAAAGGGAATAAGTAAGTGTACCTATGAACATAAACGATAGCCCTCCAAATAGTGGAAAAACTAACTTAGAAGGGATTTTCCAGGTCATCTGTTCTACTTCCCTAATTTTACAGTTCAGTAAACCAAGATCTCTAAAGATGAAGTGAGTTCTCAGAGTCACAAACCTGTTTAATTGCAGAGTCTGAATGAAAAGTCAGTCTGGGTTACTCCAAAAGCAGAGGTTATAAAGCCAGCTAGTCTAGCCATTCTGGTCATCTCTGTTTTAAACTAAGCCAAATCCAGTTTCCCCCTAATTTCTCTCATGGGACAAAGCCTCTAGACTTAAGACTATTCTGGAATAGTATCAACTACAGGTTACAGAATGGCTACACAAAGAGAATAAGTACTTAATGTCGAGGAATTAACTCTAGATTGGAAGATAAACATAATTAAAGCATGAAGTATGAAATGTATCTAAACTTCTACTGAGAATGTGGGTCTCAGAGTGATTGCAGAGTGTTATTGAAGTGATATTTCAGTGAATAAAACTAATGTAATCCCTTTAACAGCAGCAATAGTACAGAAGAAGCCTCCTTACTTTAGTTAATGACTTGCTGAATTAGCCAAAACTTTTCACTGTTTTGACTGGAATACATATGGCTAGGAAACTACTTTTGAGCGTTACCTTCACTGTGCTCCTCCAACAAATGGAGATGTTAACTTACCAAGTGGAGCTGTATACCTACTCAGAAGAGGTGTGTGTGTGTGTGTGTGTAGCAAGATTTATGAGTTTGTTACCAAGCCCATTTAGTCTGAAAGAACTGTTTCTATAATATGTAAGGTGAGTATTTTAGAAAGGCTTTTTGAAAGTAGATTGTTTTTAAAATACTATCAAATTAATAAGGCGAGGTAACTGTGAAAACTGAAAAAAACCACACAAAGTCTAGAAGTATTCATATATTTAGATTACATTCCCAATATTTTTGATTATTTGTGTATTCTATATACAACAAATATCAGGGGTTTCTAAAAATGCGGACAAGTATAAATAAAAATTGGCAATTTAATATATATTCATGTTTTAAATGGGAATACCATGCTTATAAAACTTTTTTCAATAATTGGACAACTAGGGGCGCCTGGGTGGCTCAGTTGGTTAAGAGACTGCTTTCGGCTCAGGTCATGATCCCAGAGACCCGAGATCGAGTCCCACATCGGGATCCCTGCTCGGCAGGAAGCCTGCTTCTCCCTCTCTCACTCCCCCTGCTTGTGTTCCCTCTCTGGCTGTGTTTCTCTTTTTATTTATAAATAAATAAAATCTTAAAAAAAATAACTGGACAACTACTGGTTTTGTTCCTCTTACATAAGTAGGCTCGTACTGTGTACCATGTGCACGGCATTGTTCTTAGAGCTTTGCATACGTTATTTTATTCAATCCTTAGACCAATGATTATTCCAACTCAACAGATTAGGCGTTTTACAGATGATTGATAACATGTTCCTATTCCTAGCGCTGATAAATGGAATTGTACAATGCACTTTTTTTTTCACCATCTAATGTAAAATGAACCATAATTTTTAGATATGGCAACCCCAATCCCAACATAGTTTTCTTTTTCTTTAATTAATGTTGAGCTGAGAAAAGCCCACATCTTCTGTATCTATTTCCACCTTTATAAATGTTATTTCCTATTCTGAAAGCATATCTTCCCCCTCCCACTTCCTCTGCTTGCCTATTTGGATACATATGCTTTCAGGAATAGCTCCTCATTATTCTTTCCTAAGAATTTAGTTGTTCTCAAGTAAACTAAATGGCATTAATTTCCTTTTACTTTTAAATTTCATAGCATAGCATTTGATATTGATTTCATTCACGTATCTATTCACCTACTCAAGAAATAAAGAAGTATCAAGCCATGTTCTAGATACTCAATAAATACTAATTAGACTGATTTTACAAAACAAAAATCAGAATCAGTGGCTGCTATAGTTCTATACATTCACACAATTATTTATTGATCACTTAATACATAAAACATGTGCCAAGGAGATTATTAAATCTGAAAGCTCTCTTGGCACGTATTAATTTAGCTGTCAAACAGCACTCAAAGAATTTTGTGACTTTAACTTTTTTAAAGCTGTCATATCATCCTATGACCTAGGTATAATTATCATCCTCATTTTGTCAGTGAGGAAATGGAGGTGAGATCAAGGAAAACCTGACTAAGGTCATCTAGCAAGAATGCGGTGGAGCCATGATTCATATTAAAATAATCCAAACCTAGAGCCTGGAGTCTTAGTCATTACACTATGCTACCTAAATAAGCAACTAGATTCATAGAAAAACACCATGCTCTGAAAATAGACAGGGGATATTCCTTGATGGAAGTAATTTTTATTCCTGGGTTCTGAAGGAAGAGGAGGAATTGGTCGGGTAAGAGTATTTAGGAGGAGTCTTTGGCAGAGAACATGCCATAGACAAAGGTCCTAAAGACAGAAAGAAAGGTAACACTTAGGAGAAAAAGTATATCAACTCAGCGCATAGAGGATTATGATTTTAAACTAGCGGAAGCAGTGAGGACAGCCACTAATGAATTTAAAAGGAGGTATTTAGAAAAGCATAGCCTTCTCAAATATTATTCTACTTGAATAATGCATTAATTTAATAAAGTATGGTCTTCTCTCCTACAAGTTCACAGAGTATAAACAAAGGAAAATAAACAGGAAGAATTATCGCACAGAGGATTTTAAACCATGTTATATATAAATTGAACCAGTCATAATCAGAAAGAATTCCTTTATTATACTTTAAAGTAAAAACCCATTTATTTTTCTCTTTTCTAATTATCAGTCTGAGGTCAAATATTAGAAAAATATCTTACATATTATATATCTAATAGAAGTAGAGATTCTAAATCCATGCCTTGAATGAAGAGAACAACAAATTTCATGATCTTTTAGGTTCATGTATACAACTAGCTAGTTTTGAATAATGTCATTGAGATAGTAACCATGACATTATATTTTCTATAAGAAAGTAACTCTTTGAACCATTCCTTTAGGTACTATCAAAAGGATAGCACATTCATTCAGTAGTCTCTACCACCTTAAAGAAGAAAATTGACAATAAAGGTAATAATAACAACAAGAACTAAAATTTATTTTGTGCTTACTATGTGTCTGGCATGGGTCTAAACACTGAAACATTTTACATATTATCTTTTAGTCCTTTAAAACTGTTATCCGATTGGCCTCTGACCTCTATTATTTCTGACGAGAAGTCAGCAGTAATTCCTATCATGGTTCTCCTTTATGCAATGTGTTTGCTTTCTCTGGTTATACAATAAATAAATAACATTTATTTATTATCTTTATCTTCCCTAGGATGTCTCTGTATTCCTGCAATCTGTTGTTGTTACAGTAGTCTATTTTATATGTTTGTATTACTCTGTTTGGATTTTACTGAGCTTCTGGCATCCATGTGTTCATGTTTCAATTAAATTTCAAAGAATTTTAGCCAATATCTGTATTTTTTCCCTACTCATTTCCTTCTCCTCTCCTAATGGGATTCCAGTGACACAAATGTTGAACTGCTTACTATTGTCTTAGAGGTTACTGAGGCTCTATTTAATTATTTCTGTTTTTTTCTCCTCTTTTGTTTCAGTTATGTCTAAATCCATAACTTTGCAGCATAACAGTAACAACAAATTATAATAATACAATTAATTGGTCACCTTTTTGTGGGTGACAGGGAACCAATTCATAATCTTGTGAACAGGATAAATAATAGGAAAGAATCCATCACTCATCCTGCATTTTATATACAAAATCTGTAATAGATGAAGGAAATGCCTCTTAATAAAAAAATTTCAGGGGTACCTGGGTGGCTCAGTGGGTTAAAGTTTCTGCCTTCGGCTCAGGTCATGATCTCAGGGTCCTGGGATCGAGCCCCACATCGGGCTCTCTGCTCAGCAGGGAGCCTGCTTCCCCCTCTCTCTCTGCCTGTCTCTCTGCCTACCTGTGATCTCTCTCTCTGTAAAATAAATAAATAAAATCTTTAAAAAATAAAATAAATAAATAAAAAATAAAATAATTCCAGATAATAAATAAAACAAATTGGTACAATTCAATATCATCATTTTTTCACCTCTAATGAAATGATATATTGAAAATCCAAATAACAATGTCTTCTAGAGTGAAGATTAGTATTATCTGCTTCCTTATAAAAGAGCATACAACCGTTTATAGTCTTGCCAAAGGGGTCACACATGGGTTTAATTATACCTCTGGATCCATCTTTAGGACAATTTTTGGAAACTATAGGACAGTGACATGTTGAACTATATCACAAGGACATCAGATGTGTAGACTGGGAAACTCCATAAATGAGTTGGGTTCTTCAGTAGGTCAGCTATAAGGAAAATAGAGTGATGGGATGGGATTCTATTGATTAAGAGAGACTTAAAACACATCTTTATCTAAAAAATTGGACAAAACTAAAATAAAGAGTATGTAGGGATACATAAAATATAAAGAAATGGGTGATGGAAACAAAGAAAGGCAGGGATGTGATTACTGTAAAAGGCAGGTAGGGGTTACTTTCAAAAGGAGGAAAAGGGCTGTGGTTACAATGAGAAAGAGCCAGAAAGGCTCTACTAGCTGACAACGTTCTATTCTTGTTTTAGGTGGTGGTTACAGAATGTTTGCATTGGGGCACCTGAGTGGCTCAGTCATTAAGCATCTGCCTTCGGCTCAGGTCATGATCCTGGGATCATCTGGGATCGAGCCCTGCATTGTGTTCCCTGCTCAGTGGGAAGCCTGCTTTTCTCTCTCCCACTCTTCCTGCTTGTGTTCCCTCTCTCACTGTGTCTCTCTCTGTGGAATAAATAAAATCTTTAAAAAAAGTCTGCTTTACATTAATTTTATATAAATAACTGAGTAAGCTTTACAGTTATTGTGTGTGTTTTTCTGTATCCATGTTTTCTTTTACATTACTATAGTACAACAGGCAATATTTTGTTCACTATTTTCTATGTGCCTATGTATTTGTGGAGATCACATACAAGTTAGGAGAGATGAATGAAAAAAAAACTTTTTTTAAGGCTGACTGTAGTTTAAACTGATTGTTTTAGGGAAATGTGACAACTCCTCTTAGGCCAATATTTTTCATTAGAGGAAAATTTGGGCTAGGCTTTTAAGTTTATCAAAATAGTCTTAAAGAATGAACTAGGTGGGGGAGGATGAAACAAACAGAGAGGTCCAATTTTCTACAAAATAAAAGATTAGGAATTTCAGAATGTTTCCCTTCTAAGTATTTTTTTTTTTTGAGAGACAGAGAGAGTATTATGGGTTGCATTTCATCCCCTCAAAAGACAACTAAGTCCTAACCCTAGTATGTAATCTTATCAGGAAACAGGGAGTTTGAAGATGATTGTGTTAAGACAGGTTAACTGTGTCTTTATAAAAAGGGTACACTAAGGCAGACACACAGAGGGAAAACATCATGTAAAGATGAAGGCAGTGACTGCGGAGGGCTACATCTATAAGACAGGGAACACCAAAGTTTGTTGGCAAACCACCAGAGGCAAGAGAAGCGGGGAAAAGGACTCTCCCTCACAGCCCTCAGAAGGAACCAACACCTTAGTCTTAAACTTCTAGTCTCTAGAACTGCAAGACAATACATTTCTGTTGTTCAAAGTACCTAGTCTGCAGTACTTGGTTAATAGCAGCCCTTGGAAGCCAATAAAGGGGGACAGTGAGCTCAGCAAAATTATGGCCATGTCTGGACTAAGGAGAAAGGCACAGGGGAGAAACTCCCTGTGATGAGACTGCTGAGATGTTTAAGGCTAGAGGTAACCAGGATTCAATCTTCTGAACTGCTGTGGAGGGTGTGGGACTTTCCCCAGCATGCAGGCTGAGGGCCTGAATTCTTATGGAATATTAAGGGAAGGGTGATTTCAGAGGGTGAGAAGTCTGACATCCAGGTCATATGTAAATCTAGGCATAGACTAAGGACGATGCATGCCCAGGGAGTTTTTACATTTATTAATATATACACGAGAGACAACTGTATTTATACAGAAGAAGAATGTGTGCTTATTACTGAAGCAATATATATGTTAATAGAATTATAAAAATGTAGACATAACAGAGATATGTAGATTAGTTAACCATATAACAAACTTATTTTTTATGTGTATACCTGTGTATATACAAGTGTGTCTATAGTGAGAAAGAGAACAAGTACTCTTCATTCACAAGCTTCTACCCCTCACAGCCGGAAATAAAACAAGCTGAAAGGCAACTAAAAAAATGAAATCACTGTCAAGGACGGGCACACAAGGAAAGCAGTTTTATTTTTAATGTTTTGAAGTCACAGGAGTTATTTCTGCAACTGTACTGCTTGACTATTTTTCTTTTTTTCATTTTCGGTGCTTGCCTTTCACGCCTTGTGGCCAAGGGCATTTGTATCGCTATCTGCACAGCCCCTCCACAATGTCTCCCATTTCAACTCTCTCTGGGAGGCTTCTCTGGATATAAAGCCCATCAATTATAACCATTGCCATTAAGCGATTGTGTGGGCAGCTCTGTCGGTTACAACATTCTCAAAGACAACATGGAGAGTCAATCAAGGGGGCGATTAGAGGGGGGCGGCTTCTTGCGATGAATATGACTTCAAGGGCCCCTGATGCCAAGAGAGCTCTGTCTCCGCAATTTCTTCCTAAATCAGTAGTCTTTGGACAGCTGGGGTCCCAAGTCAGCAAATGAGTATGGACAAACAGGAAGGGACACCATAAGAGTTGGATGCTTAATTCTAGAACACAAATAATAAAAGCCGCCATTTGTGGAGTGTCTACCATGTGTCTACCTGATAGCCCCTTCACACGCACTATTCTCTTAAACTAGAAAACCACACTGCAACACTGGTATTATTATTCTCAATGTCCAGAAAATGTAGCCGAGGCTCAGAGACTGTGTATTTATGGACTTCTACTACAAGAATCATGTCTAGGAACTGAACCTAGTTTGACATGCCAGCCTGTACTCTTTCCAATTTGCCATGCTGACAAAGCAAAAATGATGGCAGTCCATTATGAGATATAGCCTTTTCTCTCTAGGAGTTCATGTTTCAACCTATCTGTGACATAACAGCTGACCCTGGTTGTGTTTCAGCAGTAGTTCTCAAGAGAAAGAGCTGACAGTTTAGAACTTCCCGGGTCTGGTCCTTAAGCAGCTGCTAATGGGAGGATATTCTTCTCTAAGGCTGTCAGCAGCGACTGCTTGCAAAGTCCGGAGTCCCCGACAGCAAATGCAGGTGGAATTCCAAGGAGAGAGACCACTGCCATCCCTATACCTTTGACACTGACTAACATCAATTTGGAGAAATAAATATTTAGGTAAAAAATTATTTACCTATCAGTATGGGATATCACTTTCTTTCCATTACGTGTTCTTAACTATTAATAAGTACTTCTCACTGACACATCGGGGAAGAGGTAACCTTGAATAGAAGAAAAATTTCAGGTGAAATATGCTTTGGAATTTAATCACTACTACTCCGAAGGATGCCCTTCTGTCACATTACAGATAGTGGTCAGAAACAGCAATGCTCACAGGGAAATCTTATGAAAAAATACCCACGACATTCGTTTCTCTCATTCCAAACCACCAAAATCAAACAAGTGACCCAAAAAGCCAACACATCCACTGTTTAGCAAGAGAATTAAGTCTCTGTTCAGGGAAGATTTGGTGGGAGAACAACATCATAAAACACACCCAAACTCAACAACACTTAGTCTTTTTGGCATTAACTCCTGCAAAATGTGCTGGGTGAGCAGAATCACCGGAAGGATTATTGTACACAAAAGCCTTTGAAAAATGACAGGGCTCTCTGTGGTAGAAACAAAGCCATACGGGGCTGGGCAAATAAAAGGACTCCGCTGCTAGCAGGAGAGGAAAAACCTTTTCTTCATCCTCCTATTCTCCAAAGGAAACAAAGAAATCTAAGTGAGGCAGAAATCATTTTGCATCATCTTCTGACTTCTGAGATAAAGGAGATGTATCTCTTTAATACTGAAATGACGCTCCTTGTTGAAATGATATTTTAGACAATGAAAAGGTAGAATAACAAGTGGAAGGGGAAACAACATCAAAAACATGTGTTTTGAGAGGGAATGAAGGGTGGGAAACAGGCTACCCAACATACTTAAAAAAAAAATCTGGCAGTTTTAGTTTATTGGACAAGCAACTTTCAAAGGTGGTGACCAAAATGTTACTGAAGTCTCCAAGGAGCAATAACAAATAACTCTCTTGTTGGCTTTGGTTGGGGCAATCCACTTATCAAATTCGATGATGGAGAAGCAAAAGCTGTTATTTGAGGGGATGGCTTCTCCATCTTTAAAAGGTTGGTTAAAAAGCCCATGCATGTAAGCAGTGGGCACACAATGAATTTTTTTTTTAATCTTTTTCTCTCCTTAAACTGCTATGAATGCAATCATACTTGTAAGTCGAAAAGTCAGGATTTGAATCCAGATCGACCTGACTTCATGGCTTATGCTCTCAACTTCCACGTGATGTGAATGCTTTTCTACAAAGGGAAGAAAGAATTCTAGAGATTTTAAATCATAAGAGAGAGAACTGTATTTATAACTCTCTTAAATGCTAAAAATGAATCAAACTCTCCAAACTACAGTTTATAATTTTGGGAACACACATCTAACTGACAGTCCTTACTCATCTTTAGCTCAGACTATAGGACAGCAGAGATGACGCAGTCCTTCCAGCCTAGTAGCATCACAAGCAAATGAGTTAAAGACCATTTAACTGGTCTGTTTGTCATTCACATGGCGTTTTAGATGTAGGGGGCTTGGTGGATTGTGTGGTGGTTGCAAATTAAGCTTCCTTGAGGGAGCACTCTAGGTTTGACAGCAACTTGCCAAAGAAGAGTGGGAAGAGGGTTGGATTAGAGAGGAGAGAAAAACAAAACCTAGTAGTTAAGTTCAGGATTTTTATTACACTTAAGGAAAGGATTCCAGGATAAACTGAAAGACTGGTTTGAGGGAACTGTATGAGTATATGAAGGTATGCTGGCAGCAAGGAGCCTAGAAAGAAAAGACACAAGGCAGGGGTATCACAAGGTATCAAGAATGAGTCCTGCCAAGGTTGACTCCATGGGTTGTATGATAGTGCTGTGAAGTGGAGGGGGGCAAAGGCTTTTACCCCTGAGAACTCTCACTGGTCTTCTGACCCATGATCACATACCTGTCCAACCATGCTTTATGCAACATTCCCCCCACTCACTATGCTCTGATCTGTGCTCCGTTGTTCTTTAACCACCAGTCTCTTAGGACTCTTGCATCTCTTGGTGTTTCTGCCTGGACCATTCTTATGCTTCATGAGGAAACCTTATGCCTATGACTCAGTTTAATGATGACCTCTCTATAAAGGCCATCTCTGAACTTCCTGTTAATTTACATCATTGTACACTGTTCTCATCCTTCACAGCACTTGATAATTTGTATGCATGCATGTAGGAACATGGATGCATTTGTTTTCTTAAATATTACTATACTTTTTATATCCCCCAAAGAAACACGGGCTGTAAAAACAGAGACAATATCTTTTCCACTCACCAATGTAGGTTGCATGATCTTAGATAAGTAACTTAAATTTTCTGAAACTTAACTTTTTGAATTATAAAATATAGCAACAATAGCTATCTACCTTATAGAATCACTTAGAAGAAAAAATAAGCATGAAATAGAATCCTAAGTACAACATCCTGTTGCTTTTGGAAGAACTCATAGAACAGTCCCACATTCAGAAATAAGGCACCAGACTATTCACACAGGATTTGAAAAGGGGGTGATCCCAAACTGGTTTTATTGATCTTAGAAATGCTTTCCTGTCAACTTAAGTTTAAAGTGGTGGGCTTTCTGTGAGTTGATTCAGAGCTCCTCATGTATATTTCCTAAATGGGAGGATCAAAAGTCTGAATCGTTTCCTCCACCTGAAGAGGAGCTGCTCTACGTGGGAGCAGAGTAAATATTGGATGCTGCAATGGAAAGGAGCAAAAATTCTCTGAACAACAGAGACATATCTCCCACGGACTAGATATGGGTCCAGAGGTGGAAAGATGGTTGTTTCCTTGTTTAGAAGGACCTTATGCAAAAGGACCATCTGTGTCTCAATAGAAGGGTGGACCACTGGTTGCCCAGAGCTGAGGGAAAGAGTTAAATGTGACCGTGTAGGGCAAGTCCTGCTTCTCTCCACAGACCAGAATCTTGTGTTTGCCAACAGGAACTCAGAGGAACCCCTAAAAGCCCCAGGAAGGAGAAAACACCAGAGATTACAGCTGTGCCATCCTAAGGTTATTGAAACCATGTTATAATTATATCATGCTGTAAAACTGTGTCTTTTTCCCCATGATTGCCTGTTGTTCCAGAAAGGTAAGGAAAAACACAGAAAACAAAGAGTCTGAGCAAGGAGGGAAATCATAATCCTTTCTTCATTTCAGAGTGTTCAGTCTCAAGTAAGGTGGATCTGGGAAGGTGGAGTCATTTTAAATCATGTAAGAATTTGGATATTTTATTTTATATTTAACTACATTAAAGTTAGGGAATTGTTAGATTGGAGTAGACTTTAAATTATTATTATAAGTGACCTTCCTGAGATTTTATCAAAGGTAAGGGTGAATTTATCTTCAAAGGGGTTTGTGGGAGGGCAGAATGGAAAAAAAAAATACAGTTGCCTTCTCCTTTTACTTTTCCCAATCCAGTTCATTCAACAAATAAGATACAAACGTTGACAAAATACTTCACACAGCATCGGAGCTCAGTAAATGGTGAAGATCTAAACATTTGGTAACAGCAGATGCTTGAGATATATATTATTTCTCTGCTCCTTCTTTCCAATGACAAATTCTTCCAAAAAATAGCATACACTTTTGAATAATTTTGAAACTCTTCGCTGAATTTTCTATGGAATATCTCACACCATCATAACTTTCCTTGAGTCCTTTACAGACTATAAAATCATGGATAGGGGTCAGTCTTTCCTCAATATGATTTAGGATGGAAGAACAATAAGGTTCTGGGAAGCGTCCTCATTTAAATGCTCACAGTCAAGAGAATGTAAATTTGCACCTAGTGCATATATCTCCCATCTGACAGGAGACAGCAACTAGCCAGAGAGCAGCAAGAGGTCAGTAGCTTGGAGTCCTCTGTATAGCAGAAAGGCTCCTTACGCACAATGACAAGCCTGTCTAGCATCCCCAAATAGATCATGGAGGAAGTGGGAAACCACTTCATGCCTTTTCTGGGGAACTTTTTGCAGTTATCTAAAATATTTGTATCTATAAATAAATTGCCTCATGTTTATAGTCATCAATTAATTAAATGCAAGCTTTTCTTTCTCTGCCTCCCAATCCTCGACATAGACTCTTAAAGGTGGAGGGCTTAAGACATGATCTGGTTGGAGCTCTCCTGTAGGAAAGAATCCTTTGAGCCTCCTTCGAAGCCCTGGCAGTAACAGCGCCTACCACATTTGTTGCAAGGCCCTGTGCTCTAGCATCTGGGAGTTCCCATTGTTCTCAAGGCTTACTTTCCATCAAGCCAAGATCTGCTACCCCATAATACTCTCCCTGGTTCTGCCTTCTAGATGAACAGACTTCTTTTGTATTACAACACTGAAAGTACTTTCCTCACTTTTTAGCAAACATGTATTGAACATTTTGTGAGAGCTGCTATTATAGATGCTTGGGGGTATAGCAATGAATAAAACAAAACTTTCTGTCCTCCTGGGGCTTATATTCTGGTATAAAGAAATGAATAGAATTTTGATATAATGCTGGGTGGAGGTACACGCTATGAGGAAAAATAAAGCCCTGAATAAAGGAAGGGAAAAGCTATGTGAACCTGATGGGTCAAAGTGTTCCTGGCAGAAAATGGAAGTGCAAAGGCCCTAGGCAGAAACATGTTTGTAACTGTGGAGAGGAGCAAGAAAGCCAGCGAGAATGAAGCCCTAAGGGGAAAGGGAGATTGATAGATGAAGTCACAGAGGTAGCCAGAGGCTTCAGGACTGTTGTAAAGTCCTGGATTTAAGTGGAAAATGAAGCTACTAGATAGTTTGAAAGAGAAGGTTGAGTTGATACAATCTGAGTTTAAAAAAAAAATCACTCTGGCTGTTCTACGGAGAATAGGGTGTAGAAGAGACAAAGTAGAAAAAGAGACTAGTCTGAATACTATTAGTCTGGGTAAGAAATGATGGTTGTTTGGATTCTTGCAGCAAGAGCAGAGTTGATTTTAAAAAAAGGTGAAAGTGACTCACTTCAAGATTTTAAGACAGCCACTTAACTGACTGAGCCACCCAGGCGCCCCAAGGATGACTTCTAACACATTTTTTGTCCTAAGCAACTAGGTGATGAATTTAATGAGCTGAGGAAGATTCCAGGAGGAGCTGGTTGTGAAAAATAAAATTAAGAATTACATTTGTATATGCTAACTTGAAATGACTATTAGATATATAGCATGAAGATAACTACATTAAATATAAAGTATAGGGATGGAAATTAAAAGCACAGGACCAGATGAGACTATGTAGGAGGAGAGGTAGCTAGAGAAATAAGGAAGTGCCAACACCGATTCCTAGGGAACTCTAGGCTTTAGAGGTGATAGAAAGAAGATGTCTGAAAGCCTCTATAATTTCCTTTCCTAAACTTATGTTCTTATATATCTTAACATATTAAATTTTGAGAGCATGTTACTGAAAAACCAAAATGGCTGTTTCCTCATAAAATATCTGATATCCCCCATGAAAACGAAATGTTAGTGCTAGGACTCGAGAATCAAGATAGAAAAAAATAAGGCAGAAGTGTCAAATTGTTTTTTAAAACATCATCTAAGTGATCAAATGCTCCCCTCTAACAAATGTGTTATCTAGGCAGGTATTAACTCAAAGGCATCATGAATACAAATAGTAGGAGCTGAGCTGAAGCTTTTCACAATTAACTATTCCTCTCCCCTCTCCTCTGCCCCTCAGTACTATTCTTTTTTAATATTTTATTTATTTATTGAGAGACAGAGTGTGAGAGAGAGCATAAGAGGGGAGAAGGTCAGAGGGCGAAGCAGACTCCTCACACAGCTGGGAGCCCCATGCGGAACTCAATGCCGGGACTCCAGGATCATGACCTGAGCTGAGGGCAGTGGCTTAACCAACTGATTCACCCAGGCTCCCCTCACCCGGTACTATTCTTAATAGTTCTGTTTTATTCCTGAGAAATTTATCGAATTTATAACTAATGTCCACTATGATTTTTTTTTCTTAATGTTTTGAAAACTTAAAGAGTTTTTTTAAGAAAAGTTCCAAGAGAAAGTTCCAGGTAAAACTTTTAGAAGTTGTGATTTACAGTATTGAGGAACCCTACCAACTAAGTTAATGAGCAAAGTAACCAGGGACGACTCCCCCACTGAATGGGTCATGGTGCCTTCTGTGAATAAATGGAGACTCATTTCCAAGCGCTGAAGGAGAGATTTAGAAGGGAGCAATTCAATGTCATCAAACGCTTGGTGAGCTGCCAAACACTCAACTGTCAAATTTGATTTCCAAGCTCTCAGGCAAAGTATGACCCTTCTGAAGTTTGACCTAATGGAGTCATCAGGAAATGATCACCACCAGTCTTGCTGCCATCTGAAATGCCTGTTGCCACTAACAATCCAGGCTAGAAATGTGTGTGACAGATAATCAAGCAAATGATTGCACTACTGTGTTATTTAGAGCACTGAAGAAATCCATGTCATGATAGACCTAAAAGACTCTTATAAGTTAATGTAAATGCAAAGTCTCAGGGAGTTAGCTTTCCACCAAACAAATAAGAAAAATATCAATTTTCTTTTACATTTAAGCATAGAGAAAAGACTTCTAAAAAGGCAGCTTTTGTTCTAACATCTATTCTTGAAGAACCACACACTGCTTCAATTCACCAGAAAATCAAAGTGGAAACACCTGGGAAAGAATAAGTATCAAAGAAAGAAAAAGTTGATGTTTCTGAAGATAAGATCTATCAAAAAAATGTCTAGTTTCTTTTTACGAGAGAAGAGTAGGCTTGACAGACAGGGAAAACAATAGCTTTGATCCATCTTGGTTCCAGAGAGACTCTTCAGACTGTTGGGATAGCATACTGATTACACTGTGCAAAACCATAGTTCAAGACAGTTTTGATGGAAGGATCGTACTTTTAAAGGCCCTAGTAATTATACATAGATATTGAAGGAGAGGAAAATGTCTTACTTATTTCTATATTGTGTGGTGCATGTGAAAGATAGTAAATTAGATGTCTGTTGAATGAATGAAGCTAATCCATTCAGCATTTCCTTCCTAATCAAACATCTCTCAAGCTATATATCAAGTGGTATTTCTTTCCATTTCTTCATGTATTTTTAATGTTTGTAGTTTTTAAAATTTTTAATTTTTTGAAAGATATTTATTTATTTGACAGAGAGACACACAGCTAGAGAGGGAACACAACAGGGGAAATGAGAGAGGGAGAAGCAGGCTTCCCACAGAGCAGGGAGCCCAATGTAGGGCTTGATCCTGGGAATCCGGGATCATGACCTGAGCCAAAGGCTTAATGACTTAATGACTGAGCCACCAAGGCACCCCATCTTGTAGTTTTTTAATTCCAGGGTACTTAACATATAGTGTTATGTTCATTTAAGGTGTACAGTATAGTGATATACATAATACAGTGATAGACATGAGTACAATACGGTGATATATGTAATTCTATATATTACTCAGTGCTCATCAAGCTAAGTGTACTCTTTAATACTCTTCACCTATTTCATCTTCCTTCCCACCCACCTCCTGTTTGTTCTCTATAGTTATAACTCTGGTTTTTTCACTTGTCTCCTTTTTCCTCTTTGTTCATTTTCTTTGTTTCTTGAATTCCAACATATGCATGAAATCAGATGGTATTTGTCTTTCTTGGTCTGGCTTATGTAGCTTAGCATTATAAATTCTCTAGATCCATCCATGTCACTGTAAATGGCAATATTTCATTCTTTTTTATGGTAACATTCTCTCTATATATTCACCACATCTTTTTTTCAATATTTTATTTATTTATTTGAGAGACAGATAGTGAGAGAGAGCATAAGCAGGGGTGGGGAAGAGCAGAAGGGACAGGAAGACTCTCCACTGAGCACTCAGAGTGGGGCTCAACCCCAGAACACCAGTGTCTTGACCTAAGCTGAAGGCAGATGCTTAACAAACGAAAACACCCAGGCACCCCTCACCACATCTTTATTCATTCATCTATCAATGGATATTTAGGTTGCTTCCATATCATGGCTATTGTAAATAATGATGCTATAAACAAGGGATACATGTAAATCTTCAAATAAGTGTTTTTTCATTTTTTGGGTAAATGCCCAGTAGTGCAGCTGCTGGATGGTAGGGTAGTTCTATTTTTAATTTTTGGAGGAACCTCCATACTGTCTTCCACAGTGGCTGTACCAGTTTCATTCCCACCAACAGTGCAAGAAGGTTCCTTTTTCTCCACATCCTCACCAATACCTGTTGTTTCTCGTGTTTTTTTTTTTTTAGCCATTCTAACGTTTAGACATTCTGTGAGGTGATAACTTGGTTTGCATTTCCCTGATAACTTTGATTTGCATTTCCCTGATGATGAGTGATACTGAGCATCTTTTCATGTGTCTGCTGGTCATCTGTATTTCTTCCTTGGAGAAATGTCTGTCCATGTCCTCTGCCCATTTATAAATTGCATTATTCGTTTTGGGGGGGTTGAATTTTATCAGTTCTTTACATATTTTGGATACTAATGCTTTATCAGGTGTTTCACTCACAAATTTCTTTTCCCATTCAGTAGTATATCTTTTAATTTCATTGGTTGTTTCCTTTACTGAGCAAAAGCTTTTTATTTTAATGTAATCCCAATAGTTTATTTTTGCTTTTGCTTTCCTTGCCTTAGGAGGCATATATAGAAAGATGTTATGACCAATGTCAGAGAAATTACTGCCTGTGCTTTCTTCTGGATTTTTATGGTTTCAGGTCTCACACTTAGATTCTTATTCTATTTGGGGTTTACTTCTGTGTATAATGTAAGAAAGTGGTCCAATTTCATTCTTTTGCATGTAGCTGTCCAGTTTTCCCAACGCCTTTTGTTGAAGAGACTGTCTTTTTCTTGTTGCATATTCTTGCCTCCTTTGTTGAAAGGTAATTGACCATATAATTGTGGGTCTATTTATGGGCTTTCTATTCTATTCTATTGATCTGTGTATATTTTTGTGACAGTACCACACTGTTTTGATTACTACAACTCTATGATATAACTTGAAGTCTAAAATTGTGATACCTCCAGTTTCGTTTTTCTTTTTCAAGATTAATTCAGCTATTTGAGGTCTTGTGTGGTTTCATACAAATTTTAAGATTGTTTGTTGTAGTTCTGTGAAAATGTTTTTGGTATTTTGATAGGGATTGCATTAAATCTGTAGAAGGCTTTGGATAGTACAGACATTTTAACAATATTTGTTCTTCCAATCCACGAACATGGAATATCTTTCTATTCCTTTGTGTTGTCTTCAATTTCTTTCATCAGTGTTTTATAGTTTTCAGAGGACAGGTCTTTCACTTCTTTGGTTAAGTTTATTCCTAGGTATTTTATACTTTCTGATGCAACTGTAAATGAAATTTAATTAAGAAGTTTTCTTAACTTCTCTTCAGGCTGCTTCATTACTAGTGTATAGGAATGCTATGGATTTCTGTACACTGGTTTTGTATCCTGTAACTTCACTGAATTCATTTAGCAGTTCCAGTAGTTTCTTGGTGGAGTCTTCAGGATTTTCTATATATAGTACCATGTCACTGACAAATAATGGAAGTTGTATTTCTTCCTTACCAATTTGGATGTCTTTAACTCCTTTCTCATATCTGATTGCTGTGGCTAGGACTTATAGTACTGTATTGAATAAAAGTGGTGAGAGTGGACATCCTTGTCTTGTTCCTGATGTTAAGGGAAAGACTCTCAATTTTTCCCCATTGAGTGAGATATTTGCTGTAGCTTTTTCATATAAATTCTTTCTTATATTGAGGTATGTTCCCTCTAAACCTCCTTTGTTGAGGGTTTTTATCATGAATGGATATTGTACTTTGTCAAATGCTTTTTCTGAATTCTTGAAATGATTGTATGATTTTTATCCTTTCACTTATTAATGTCATGTATCATGTTGACTGATTTGCAAATATTGAACCACCCTTGCATCCCTGGAATAAATTCTACTTGATTGCAGGATGTTTTTTTAATGTATTGTTGGATTTGGTTTGCTAATACTTCGTTGGGGATTTTTGCATCTCTCTTCATCAGAGATATTGGCCTATAGGTCCCTTTTTTGTGAATGCGTTTATCTGGTTTTAAAATCAGGGTAATGTTGGCCTCATAGAATGAATTTGGAACTTTTCCTTCTTGTTCTTTTGGAAAACCTTGAAAAGAATAGGTACTAACTCTTCTTTAAATGTTTGGAAGAACATTGGACTGTTATTTGTTGGGAGTTTTTTGATTACTGATTCAATCTCCTTGCCAGTAATCAGTCTGTCCAAATTTTCTATTTCTTTCTGATTGGAAGTTTTGGTACGTTATGAATTTCTAGAAATTTATCCATCTCTCTAGCTTGTCCACTTTGTTGTCATATGATTTTTCATATTATTCAAAATACAACCCTTTGTATTTCTGTGGTGTCCATTGTTTCTCTTCTTTTGTTTCTGATTTGGTTTATTTGAGTTCTCACTCACTTTTTTTCTCTTTTTATGAGTTTGGCTAGCGATTTTATTTATTTATCTATCTATCTATTTATCTATCTATCTATTTATTTATTTATTTACTTATTTATTTATTTTAGCAGTCAACATTTTGCTTTATTTGCTTCAGAACTCTATCAGAAATGCACACAGATAGCACTAAAGCCCTAGAACCAACTGATAACCCCTCCTTCTCTATAGGTTGGTAACGACAAAATGTAAACCATCTTTACTTAATTCAGGAGTTTATACATTTACTGGTTATGCAAATATCCCAAAAAGATTCCATGATATACCCCTACTTGCTAACTTGGCTTTTTATAGTCAACATTGTTACTGAGATTTATGCATCTTGATACACATAGATCTAATTCATTCATCTTAATGCTGAATAATTTGTGACTGTGTGAATCAAACAGATGCCTGGATCTCCCTACTAAAGAAGCTAATTAGGTGGTTTCCACCATTTTACTATTACAAAGACTGTAGGCCCATATTCTTGGCACCTGCCAGCATCTTCCAGAGCAAATACCTGAAAACAGTCATGCTATGTGCACATTTTCCACTTACATATATAACCAAATTCATCTCCAAAGCTGTTATACCAATCAGTATTTCCAAGACCAAAGTGCAAGAGTTCCCATTTTCTTTTCTTTTTTTTTTCCTGTTCAATTTTATCTTGTTAGGTTTTTTTAAAAATTAATTTTATTTTTTCAGTGTTCCAAGATTCATTGTTTATGCCCCACACCTAGTGCTCCATGCAATAGGTGCCCTCGGTACCCACCACCAGGCTCTCCCATCCCCCTACCCCCTTCCCTCCAAGACCCTCAGTTTGTTTCTGAGTCCAAAGTCTCTCATGTTTCATTTCCTTCCCCGAATTACCCTACTTCCCATTTCCTTTCCTTCTCCTACTGGGTTTACAAATGTTAATGCTATTTCTTGTGAGTGATTATCATTTCATTACATATAGTATTTTAATTACTTTTTATAATCAGAAAATAAACAAGCACTTTAAAAAAAACTGAATTCTATATTGTTGGTATTAATATTGCCTAGCCTATTTCCCTTTGTGTATCTGCTCATCCTTCCAGTTCCAAACTTTGTTTTTCCTTAAAGACTACTTTTGCTATTTTAAAATACATAATATATGTACACAATAAAAAGTCCATAAGGTACAAAAAGTATAGAGTTAAAAAGTAAGTTTTCCTCCCACACAATTTCTCTGTCAGGGCAACCACTATTACCAATTATATTTCTAAATATCTTCTATGTATATGCAAACATATTGTTTATACTCATTTTTCTTTTGCACAAATGATAAAACATTATGTCTAATGTCTGCACCCTGTATGTGGTTTAACAACATATATGGAATTTTGTTCATTAAGTGTACATACAGAGCTCATTTTTTTTACCAGATAATTGGCATCATTTTATAGGGATGCACTGTAATTGTAGTCATTCTTCTTTTGTCATTTAGGTTGTTTGCATTTTTTGATACTAGAGCTATTGTTGCAACTTTATTTCACACATACACAAGCTCATTTATAGGATGTATTCCCAGAAGTAGAAAAACTGACCACAACGCCAAATGGTTTGATTCTTTAGAAAGCTGGAGGTATTTTAAAATTGCTTTGTAAGATAATGAAGCAGTGTATACTCTGCAGCAATGTGTGAATCAGCCTCTTCCTCCACACCTGTCAATACAGTGCATTGTCAAAGTTTTTGAATGTGGACAGTTTGACAGATGAAAAATAGCATCTTGTTCTTTAATTTACAGTTTTTTCATTGGGAGTAAGAGTGACTACTGTACAGAAGGGGGATAGCTTTATTGGGAACACTTTCTCCACTCTATGGCTTTCTTTTTTTTCTCTTTTAATCAACAAAAGTTACTACTTTTATTCCAGTTCAATTTACCCATCTCAACCTTTACAGGCCTATGTTTTCATTTTTAAGTATAAAAATTTGATTCAGTGACAACTTATTTGGGTTTAGATTATGAAATAGGGATACAATTTTATTAATTAGTTAATTAATTAATTTAAAGATAGATGCAGTTTTTCCAATATGACATAGTAAACAATCTCTCTTTCCCTCCTCATTCAAAATGTCACCTTTATCATATACTAAATTTTTTGATGTTCATTATCTGTTTTTGGATTTTATTTTGACATATCTTTTATATTTTTAATTATCACAGCTTTATAATATGTTTTAGTATCTGGCTGGTCTGAACATACCTCATTATTTTTTTCTGAATTTTGTTCGCTGTTCTTGCTTATTAATTTTTCCATATAAACTGTAGAATAAGTTTTCTTGGTTCAAAATTTTTTCATTAGTATTTTTGCTCTAAATTTTTGGTATAAAGTGAAAATTGACATTTTTAATGCTGTATCTTCTTTTCCAATGATATATATAGTGGTGTTCCCTTCTTAATTATTCCCTAGTAACATTTTAAAGCCACCTTTTTATAAATCTCACATGTTTATCAAAAAGCTTATTCTTAAGTGTTTATCATTTTTGTTGCTATTGCAAATGGTATATTTTACTTCACAAGATCTTTTATTGGTTACTCTATTTATATACATGGATATATTGCTGATTGATTTCTATACATTACTTTTATACCTAGCTACCTTACTCAATTCTTTCATTGTTTTAAATAATTTTTGGATGATTTCCTTTGGTTTATCACTAAAAGTAAGGATTTTTTTCACTTTTCAATTCATAATCAAATTTATGCCTAGAACAATGTAAACAATGGTTGTGATAGTATAATTTAGAAAGTTTGTGTGGCTGACAATATATTTTTTGAACCCTTGCCTTGTCTCGACATTCTGGGCCACCAGCTCTTTTTCTCAAAACTATGCAGCGTTTGTTTGATATAACTTTAGAATATTCCTTTCTCCTTTTATTTATTTTTTAAAGCTTGTCCTCACTATGACTATCTCAAGTTTTGCTCTATGTCACTAACTTAAGTATAATCTTTTTTTTCATACTGTTTATGATATATTTATGAGTTCTGTAAAGATGTTATTAGGTCCTTTATTGGATTCCTCAGGTCTGCAATTTTTCTTTGCAGCTCAGTCTGTAGTTTTATCATTTTGTCTTTCAGCACTTATTTTATTGAATTTATTTTCTTAAGTCCTTCTATAGCATGAATCATAAGTAATTTCTTTCTTCTCCTTGAATTATAGTTTGAGATATTTGTCTTATTTCTTTCTTCCTTTTGTTTGCAGGTTATAGAGACCAAGATCACCCAGGGGTAATAGCGTGACTTCTGGAGCCAGACAACTCTATTCTGTCTCTGTCACTATTTGTGTAATTTCAGGCAAGTTACTGAATCTAATATCTGCATATATATAAAAGAAGCACACTGGAATTCTTACAGGGATGAAAAGAGATATATAGATGTAGCTATATACACAACACTTAGAACATACATTAAGTGCTATCTACATGTAAGAGCCTAACATACAGTAAGTGCTTACTAACTTAGATTATAATGATGATGTTTCTTTTTCATTTTGATTGTGGTATGTTTACAGAGTTATTAAAATGTTTCCATCCTGCGCATTACTAGGCAATTCAGACACTCTTTGTTCTGATATAGTATATGTGACTAGTTTACTCTTTTCATTTACACCTACAAACATTTTGTTTTTCCTTCTGAGTCATGGTGGGGGATGGTCTATATATTCCATGTTCTAATCACTTTGGCACGGGAGGCAACAACTGGGGAAGGAATACAGGGAGAGCTCCGTAGAGTCAGTTGTGCCATTTTTCTTACAATACTCAAATTCTGCTATCTTTGAGATTCTTATCTTAGACCGAGGTCCATCTACTTGGGTAATTTCTCTAATTCAGGGCGTTGTTACAGAACCTTTACTTACATTGGAGAATATCAGCATTACTGCTCACTTCCCCCACTTTAGATTCTCCCAACAGCAAATTTCAAGTTTCAACTACTCTTTGAAAAAAGGTAACCTACCAGCTCAATGTACTCTTCTCCAGATTGACCTGAATCTCTGAGAAGTCTCAGGATTTTGTCAGTCACCACCTGAGTTTCAGGAAGGGAATGGGAATGGGGTAGCATCTGAGCCTTCCTAAGCCTGTCTATAATGTTTCAATCCTTGGTTCCAGTGTTTTAAGAGTATCATATTAAGTTGTCCTTCATTCCTTTTTTCATCACTATTAGAAAAAAATTTGATGTTGTCATTAGCCATTTCCCTTATGTGTTTTTCACTGTGTAAGTTATTGGGGGACAGAATTTCTGTGAGCAGATAAGATTACTCTGTCCTCATAACCTGGAAACTATTTCTTTAGGAATACATACAATCTGCTTTATGGAAAACTTTGCCTATAGACACTATTATTATTATTATTATTATTATTATTATTATTATTATTTTGAAGTATAATTAACATGAATGTTATATTAGTTTCAGGTGTACACTATAATGACTCAAAATAATAGGCATTCTTTTTATTTTTATGTTATTTTTGTGTTCAGTCTTTTCTTATATCTGTGGATTTGCTTTCATATCTATGTTAACTGGGAAACATGTATCCATGAACAATTCCATCCTGTTTCTAATTATTCTTTCATCTCTCTTCCTTTAAGGTCACTTGTAATGGACACAAATGAGTAAAGGATGGCTAATAGAGGAATGGTTAGATTACTATCAAGAATGATATCAATAGGTCTGGATGTTAGGCTCAGTCCAACAGTCTTATATTTAATAGAGACAAATATAATTTATAAATGGACATCAAAAATCAATTATTGCAAGATAGAATGTAATATATATAAAAGCCAGTAGTTCATATGAAATAGTTACATACATAAATATCTAATTCAGATAGAACCAATAAAAAGGGTCTTGAAAACAACACTAATACCATTTTAGATCATGTTAGATGAAGTATGGAGCTCATATACAAAACTCTGTTTACTGTGGTCTGTAATGACAAACCTATCAAGGGGTCTCTATATACAATTCTGTATATTGTTATTTAGGTGGGATATTGCCAAAATGCAGAAAATTCATAGGATGGAAATAGTAAAATAGAAGGTCTAAAAATATGATGTGTCAGAAATGGTTAATAAATGAGGATTCCTTAGTGTAAAGGAGAGAGGTCTAAATGGAGACTTGACAGTATCCTACAAATGAATGAGGGGCTGTGCTATGAACAGTTGTCTATCGTAGCTGGAAAGGGCAGGGATGTCATTAATAGGCAGCTTCAAAGGAACTCCTGCTTTCAGCTCAATTTTGGGAGAGGGAAATTCAGTGAATGCGGAAGTCTCCCAAGTGAACAGCTGTCACCAGTACTGGAAAGCTGTTTCATCCCAGAGCACTGAAGCAGAAACTGAAGTCCTTGTAAAAACCGGTGTCTGTATTTATCCAATGGTACTAGAATTATTGCTTTTATGCACACTCTACACACTATAGTGAGACCACTATCTCCCTGGAGGGCACACCATGTCTCTATCTCCAGTTGCCTAAGTAAAAGGTGTTTGTTACAGTTTTACCAAATATATAAATCAGCGTGTGCATTTTGAGAGACTAGAATATTTGACACTTAAGAATTCTTACACATCAGCGTTATTATGATTTTAAACAACTGGTAGATATCACATTCAGTTTATGCTAATGAGTGGATCTATGAAGGTTAAATTTTCCCATATGACTCAGCTACTTATGAATATACAGCAAATATTTTTGGATTCCTGGGAAGCCACTATTGAAGTCTTTCTTTCTTAGATTAATGGTGTGTACTGAACAAACTATATGCTTCTTCATTCATGACCATCAGGGACTGACTCGTCTAGATAAATGTGCCTCGTTTGTTTCCTTTCTTATTTTTCCTTTTTCCTTCTTCCTAACTGCTCTCTTTTTAGCCTTTACTGATAATTCTCAGCTTTTCCTAAGATCATCTTTATTGTGCAAATTTCCAACTTTCAGTGAATTCTTGGTAGGATCTCATAACTGGCTAACCCATAACATATTTCATGTTTAAAAATCTCTAAGTTGCCAGTTATTATGGAGTTTAAAAGCAGAGATTTTTTTTTAAAGATTTTATTTATTTATTTGACAGAGAGAAACACAGCGAGAGAGGGAACACAAGCAGAGGGACTGAGAGAGGGAGAAGTAGGCTTCCAGCCAAAGCAGAAAGCCCAATGTGGGGCTCAATCCTGGGTCTCCAAGATCATGACCTGAGCCGAAAGCAGTCGCTTAACCAACTGAGCCACCCAGGTGCCCCTAAAAGCAGAGATTTTATCTCTCTTATTAATTGTTCTATAAGGGATAAAGTGTTCTAGGTATCTGGCTGCAACTGAACTACACTCAGAGACAAAGGCTTTTGACTGACAGCTAATAGCACCTGGGGTCATGGTTCATGAATAAAAAATACCACAATCTTTAATTTTATTGGATATCAATGTTCCATAGGAAGAGGAGAATTTAATGTATGCTAGTTGATGAGTTAGGGAACCAGAATGGATTTAGTTAGGGGACTGCAATGAATTTAGCATGAAGCTAGTCCTAGCCAAAAGAGGACTGTGTTATTTTAGTCTAGATGAATGCCTGTATTTTAAGAAGGTATTTGGGAGAAAAGCCAACACTTCTTTATTTATTGACATTCTTTTGATTTAGCACTTTAAACTGCCTGGCATAATAAATGTTTTTTAAATAAAATATTTATTGAGTGAATGGATGATTATTTTCCGCATGTACTTGCTTCTTGAAAAAGTAAACAATGAAGAGGAGTACTTTAAACTTTTTGGGCACTAACATGTACCTGGGATCTCATCAAATTCTCACAATAACCAAAGCAGCCACTTAATAGTATTCCCACTTAACACTTAGGTAAAGGAAGGGCTTAAACTAAGGTGCTGTCCAAATCCTAATAAAATTGCTTTGCTACTGGTTATAGAATGGAAAGATTTATAGTCACAGTATTTACCATGGCAACACATTTTCCTTTTAAAGCTTTAAAAAATGCTATATCGGTATTTATCTCAGCAAAGATTTACAGCTAGATAAACAATGTTTGCCATGTGAATTACAAAATTTTTGTTTCATAAATGTAAAAAAAATCAAAGCTACACCTACCTACTACAATGCAGTTTTGAAATCCGAAGATTTCATGGTAAAATAATTTTGACTTTAAAGATTTGCTAAGGAGCCATTAATCATAAATTCCATTAAAAAATATAAGCTGGTTCTAAACAGCAAAGAACTAAACTAAGGAAAGAAACAATGGCCACATGTTAGCCTAAAAAGGCAAATGAGACAAATGGCGTGATTCCTTAATTTCCAAAAGGATTGAGCCAATGTAATCAAGTGTTGTACTCTCCTATAATGTAGAATGTTTGTAACAGGGGGATTACAGTGGTCATATGGGCAGTTTTGTTTTTTTTTAATGAACAAATGATTAGCTACAAGATTTCAGGAGAGACTTTTTCACAGATATCCTTATGAAGACTGGCCAAATACTAGCTCAGAGAAAGCGCCTCCAATCCACAAGGATATGTCTTTTACTCAGAAATAATCAAGAACTAACCATGTACATATTCAAGAAATTCTATAGAAAGTTCCTCAGAACAAGGTGAACCCATCAAATGTGCTGTCCTTTGTCCAATTTAAAAAGAGGACTTGGAGGGAGGGGTGGAGGGATGGGAGAGCCTGGTGGTGGGTACTGAGGGCACCTATTGCATGGAGCACTGGGTGTGGGGAATGGCTAATGAATCTTGGAACACCGAAAAAATAAATTTAAAGTAAAAAAAGAATAAATAAAAAATAAAAATAAAAAGAGGATTTTTTCTTTTGGGGGACAGAGAGTGGTGACTGAGGCACAATGTATTCCAAGAAGATGGATTCTCTGGCTTAATACAAATAGGCTTTTTGACTCTGAATATTATACTTCAGTCAGAGGTTTCACTGCACACGCAGTCAGGCAAATTCTCCTGTGTACTCAAGGGAACAATTCTGGTAATTCAAAAGGACTGAAAAATTTGAGCACTAAAAGGAAAATGTTGTGTTTTGAGACCTCATGCCAAACAGCTGAATTTGTCATTTGTGCTTATTAAGAATCAAACCATTATTCAGAATGGTCCTTCACCACAGATAGGCCTACCTGCCACTTAGAACTCAGAACCCAGGACATGGGCCTAAATAGAGAGTAAACTGTATTTTACATTCAGGGACACATTTGCATATTCATCAGAAATGAATACATGTTATAATTTACCCCATGGTAAGAAAGGGCGGGGACATGTGATGTCCCTTGATTCAGTGCATGGTTGGATGCCAGTAATCAAAGCCGTTGCATAACCTTCGTGCTCAGTTCTGACCCCGGGGGCCTGCTTGGGTATGAACAACTGAATTGTGGACATTTGAAAACTGCTCTCCTGAACACCTGCGAGTTATCGTGGTCTGGTGATAGTAGCCTAGCTTGTTAGAGAATGCCATCAGCAAAGCTATCCATGGAGAGAGGGAGTAAAAGAATGGTTTCAGTGCCGGCATTCTCTGTAGTATATGTAAGGAGGATACATTTAATTTTCAATTAAAATCTTAGTACATTCAAATGTTCACAGAGCACTTCCTGTTTGCTCTAGGCCTATATGCCAGAATTCAAGTTGTAGAGTAATTTACTAAGTAACAATCCCTGAAATCTGTCAGATGAGTGCCTTACATCAACTCAGAGGAAGTTCACTCCTGCCACATTAGTGTCAGAGAGAGAAGAGACAAGAGTAGATGGTGGAACAAGGACAGATTAAAAAAAAAATTGAGTATGCAGATACAGACAAGTCATAAACTTCATTCAAGTTAGATATCTGAGAAATCCTCTGTCTATAATACCAGATGTATGCCATATTAATTTTTAACCAAGCTGGACAATAAATCTGTCAAGTAGGCTATTAAGAAAAAATAAAATAAAAATCCTCAATTGTTTGGAAACTGTTTTTTTAAAATATTTTATTTATTTGACAGAGAGAAACACAGCCAGAGAGGGAACAAAAGCAGGGGGAGTGAGAGAGGGAGAAGCATGCTTCCCGCTGAGCAGGGAGGCCAATGCGGGGGCTCGATCCGGGTCTCCGGGATCATGACCTGAGCCGAAGGCAGTTGCTTAACCAACTGAGCCACCCAGGCGCCCCGGAAACTGGTTTTTGATAAATCAGCCTTTTAAGCAAAGTGGTAGATGCTTCAAATATTATTTCGTACCAATGTCTTGAACAGATAGTTAACGGTAAAGTTTAAAAAAGGGACCAGTGCAAGGGTTTTGCTCCTGGCAATAAAATAATTTATCTTACATCCTGGCCATTCCTTTTTCTGCTTGCCATACTACAGTGTCGGTCATGATCTGTCTTGGACTCTCCTCCACCCCAGTTCCTCCTACTTACTGTTTAGAGTTTGGTCACAGACTAAACCTAGGGCTTGTATTTTCAATGTTCATCAAATGCTTCCAGTTTACACAGGTTGGGGCAGAAATCATAAACTCAGTGTCTTAAGTGTGAGAATGAGCAGCTTGTTCATCTCCTCAACTTAGGTTGCTGATATCTACCCTTCCTACACCCTGTGGGCTGCTTGGATCGCAAGGTAACAAAAGCACGAGGAGAAAGCAATCAAGCACTTCTGAAGTCCTTAGAAATGAAAGAATGCTTCTAATTTAATCAGTCTCTGACAGTTTTGTGAGGAGATAAAACTGAACCGGCTTGGCTTTTGGGGGACAGATATGATTCTGACAGGCTGTGGTATAGTGGTAAAGAAAGGCATTCCGCACATGAGAATGGGATGAGCAAAGTCCTAAGGGCAGGACAGTATATCCTGTGTTTAAGAAATTGTACAGAGTCTGACTTCCCTGGACATGGAGATGCATGAAAGAGAGAAGACAGAAGAGAAGGATGAGATGGAATTTTGCCCCTGGAGGCAAGAGAGATCATAGGGGGCATGAAATGCTGTGGCAAGAAATTTAGATTTTTACCTAATGGCAATGAAGAACCACTAGACACTTCTGAGCAGGGGAAAACAATGAATAGAACTGATATTTTTCCAAAATTTATCTAGGAGGAGCATACAGGCAGGGAGAGAGTGATTGGCAATGGAGTCTATTGCAGTAGATCAGACAAGGCATAATATTAGGAGGTGTGGACCCCACAATAATGGCAGTGGATATTTTAAAGAGAAGATCAGTTGGGTTGAAGGTAATTCCAAAGGTCATCATGCCTGATTTAATAAAAAGCAGTAGAGAAGAGAGAAGAATCAAAATAAAAGGACTCTGAGCTTTTTAATTGGGTGATTAGGAAAACCTTTAACTGACCTGGAAAGGTCAGAGCAGGATGACACTGGTGAAGCGTCTGTGGTGGAAGGTGGTACTAAGGGGACATCGTGAGGTAGGTTTTCAACATGCTTGGAGCTATTTCTGCACATGGAATCTTCTGACACGTTTGCTCATACTAGGAAAAGTAGGGAAAATATGTACATATAAACATATATGCACATTTTCATAAAACGGATTTCATATGCCACATCATAACTCAGACACTGTTAGAAATAAATTTGTTTAGAGCCAGAAAGAACTCACCTGCACATCCAACATATGTGCCAATATGTTTTCTGTGTGTGTATATGCATATGCATACAGGAATCGGGGTTAACACACAAATATATGTTTATATATAAATATATACACACATATATATGTATATATTTGCTCCATCTGAAATTGCTGAATACTAAGACAGTTTAATTAACTTTTAATTCATTTTAATAAATAGTCAGCAAATAATACTAAAAAACAAGATTGTATAAGATACTAGAAGACGCTCTTTTAAAGCACTGGGGCTTTAAAATGATGAGCACTGAGTACGATACACAACTAGTGAATCACTGAACACAACACCAGAAACTAAGGATATACTATATGTTGGCGAATTGAATTTAAATTAAAAAAAAAAAAAGAAAAAAATGAAAGCACCGGGATGAGTACAGGCTTTGCTGCTTTTTTAAATCAAATTTTAGCAAATTATGATAAGAAAAAGTAAAAATAATATAAACATGCATTTAAAATTTACAATCGCTATTCTAAAGTTAAACTTATAAATTAGATAATCAGGTTATATTGATTTTGCAGATGAGGAAGGTTGAGTCACAGAGAGGTTAAGACACTTGTTTTGGGACCCACATCTACTTAAAAATGCCTGGGAACCTCACCACTACATACGTGGCTTTTCCAATGACTGAAGTATACACATTACAGATAGTCATTAGTGTAATGACTCTTACAGTCAGGATATTTTATACTTATTTGAGAGCAATAATCATCACAGCATTTTCAGTTTGCACTATTGCAGACCTATCAAAGTGCAACATGTGTGTGTGTGTCAAAAAATTAAAACATTTAAAAATACGTTTTGTAAATAATGAATTGCAGAAATGTTTTGCTAGATGGACTTTATCACTCTTCCAGTTTTAAAAAAGTAGCTAAAATAAAGCCCCAAGCAAGTCTACTTTGGGATATTAACAAAGTTATGGCCTTAACATTTTTCAGTTGTAGAACTTGGCCTTAATCTGGTTGTATAATCCTTAAGCAATAAGAACATCTTAAAAGATCTCAATGCTTATACAGGTTTAGGCTTCCTTGGCTCAGGCCACAGGGACAAGTCTGCACATGCTTAACTATTATTAATTCTTAGAAATTATGACTTAGCATGTTCTTGGGAAAGTCACTAGAAAGACTTTTATTGTAAACCAATTTCCTGGGAAACCACATGCCCACTTCAGATTTTCTTCCTTGTGTATTTTTGGTTGCTTGACAAATTTAAGTGAATTTGCCTAAATGCTACTTCCTATACATAATTACCCATTTTTTTCCCCTAAACACAAACAGACACCCCAGCTGCTTGCAATGACCAATCTATAACTATGAGGTTAGAAAAATTTTTACATACTGTTAAGAAAAGACATTCTAAATTATTTGTGGATATTACCCAAATATTCATTACTGAAAGATAGGGCTATAAATCACCAGCCAGATAATTCTAGTTGACTATTGGGAAGATCAGCACTGCTACAGAGACAGAATCACATATATCAAAGGTCATTTGGAATTAGCACTTTGTACAATCATGGAATAAACATAAGGGTATAGAATTAGAAAACTATACATTTAATTCAATCTCAAATTATTTTTCAAGGATCCCTTAACACTGTCATCTATATTACCAGGAAAAAATCCACAAATAAACAAAACCAAAAACAATTCCAAAATAAAAATAGTCTGGACATTGGAGAATATCTACAAAAATAAATTCTTATTTTTATTGTAACTGTTCAAAATAGCTAATATAGCCATATTCATAATCTTTATATTAAATATTTTTTTAAGATTTATTTATTTGTCAGAGAGAGAGAGACAGATAGAGAGAGAGAAAAGCAGAGTGGGCGGCAGAGGCAGAGAGAGAAGCAGGCTCCCTGCTGAGCAAGGAGCCTGATGTGGGACTTGATCCCAGGACCCTGGGATCATGACCTGAGCCAAAGGCAGCCGCTTAACTGACTGAGCCACCCAGGTGTCCCTATACTAAAGTTTTTTGGTGAAAACTGAGAGTCAATATTCAGATAGTTCCCCAACTCTAGATAATTTGACAAAATATAGGGTATACTCAGAATATTACCTTGACAGGGATTGTATACAGATATCTTCCAGTTCTGCCTCCTAGATATCCTTTTCAAGTGCATCATAGTCTTTTCAACATGTTCAAAAGTGAATTCCCAATCTCCCCACGGGAGGTCCTCCCCAGTCTTCCCAGTCTCATAGATGGCACCCTAATCCATTCAATTGCTCCATTAGAAAACTGGGCCACATCTTTAGACATACTCCACATCTAGAATCAGTAAGTGGCACCACTTATATCTCTGGGGGATGCCTGGGTGGCTCAGTCGGTTAAGCGTCTGCCTTTGGCTCAGGTCATGATCCCGGGGTCCTGGGACTGAGTCCTGCATTGGACCCCTTGGTCAACAAGGAGCCTGCTTCTCCCTCTGCCTACAGCTCCCCCTGCTTGTGCTCTTTCTCTCTGACAAATAAATAAATAAGATCTTTAAAAAAATTATATTTCTGACATATAGCTGGACTCCATCCATTTTTCTTGACCTTCTGCCAGTAACCCCTAACTGATCTCTGCTCCCACTTATGCCCTTTCCATGCATTTTCTTCACAGCAGCCACATGATCTTCCAAAAATGACTAATTTGATCATGTCACTCTCATGCTGAAAATACTGCAATAACTTCTTGTTGAACTTGAAATAAAATAAAAATCTTTAAGTGTGGTCAACATGACTTTGTGGGATCGGGCACTGCTTACCTTGATAGTATCATTTCATGTCACTCACTATGCTCTCATTAAACACCAGTCATGATTGACTTCTTTCACTTCCCAGAAAGTATCAAGGATCTTTTTTATTTTAGGGCCTTCATACACACATGCGCTTACTTCTGTCTGGATGCTCTCCTCCACTTTTATCTAGCTAACTTCTTTTTCTTTCAAGGTTTTGCTTAAGTGATACTTCCTTTTTTTTTTTTTTTTAAGATTTTATTTATTTGACAGAGAGAAACACAGCCAGAGAGGGAACACAAGCAGAGGGAGTGAGAGAGGGAGAAGCAGGCTTCCCACAGAGCAGGGAGCCCGATGTGGGACTTGATCCCGGATCTCCAGGATCATGACCTGAGCTGAAGGCAGTGGCTTAACCAACTGAGCCACCCAGGCGCCCCTAAGTGATACTTCCTTAAAGAGTCTTCTTTGACCCTCTATTTGATTGGCCACTTTATAATCTTCTACGCTCATTCTAGCTAGCATGTTCCCCAATTTATATCATGGGTGTTTTCTACATCAGACTATCATTTCCTTGAGCAAGAACTATTTCAACTTTTTTTTTTTTAAAGATTTTATTTATTTGACAGAGAGAAACACAGCCAGAGAGGGACCACAAGCAGGGGGAGTGAGAGAGGGAGAAGCAGGCTTCCCGCCCAGCAGGGAGCCCGATGTGGGACTTGATTCCGATTCCGGGTCTCCGGGATCATGACCTGAGCCGAAGGCAGTTGCTTAATCAACTGAGCCACCCAGGTGCCCCTATTTCTACTTTTTTAAATGAATCTCCATTGTCAGCCTCTGTGCCAGGAACATAATAAATACTTAATATTCCTTAAATCATTGAAGGACTAAATTGATGAAGACATCCAGTTAGCTCTGTACTGCACATGCATACTCGAGGCTAGTTAGGCTGGTTGGCTGGAGAGTTGATGGACTATAGAGAATGCCACATGCTCAAAGGGTAGATACGGACCTGTGGGCATGTGTTAAAAATTTAAATGTTCTGGAGCATTTGGGCTCTCCTGGTGAAGATGAATCATGACATATGCTCCATCACAGAGCTGATTTCATTTTGCCTTGCACTAAAGTTAGTTGACTTTATGTCTTTCTCTCCCATGAGAACTTTCTGATTCTTCCATCAGAATCATATCTGATTCATCCTCATCCTCCTGGGTGCATGACAGTTTCCACAGTATGAACTAAATATTGGTAGAGAGTTACTTAATTTTTAAAAAGACTTTACTTACTCACTTATTTGTTTGTTTGTTTTCCAGGGAAAGAGAAAGCAAGTGAGCAAAAGCAGGGGGAGCAGCTGGCAGAGGGGGAAGTAGGCTCCCCACTGAGCAAGGAGTTCTATGTGGGACTCAATTCCAGGACCCTGGGATCATGACGGGAGCTGAAGGCAGATGTTTTACCCATTGAGCCACCCAGGCATCCCAAGAAATTTGTTTTAAATCCCAAGAAATGCTTTAAATATATTGTCATTAAAAAACTATGACTTAAGAGGTGCCAAGTGAAGTTAACATTACAACGTATCATCGTATTTAGTGCAGAATCTAATTTAATTATTTAGTTTACTGATTCAGCACTTCCTGTGTTTAAGGCACGGGGAAATGCGTTAGGAATTTAAACGATTGACTAATGCCTTTTCTTTCCTGTGTGTCAATAAACTTTGTATAGAAAAACAAATCCCCATCAGTGACCTCTGATGGTAACAGTATAAAAATGTATGATTGATTCAAAATATTTCCAACAGGACCAACAGACCCACACCCCTTTTTAGGGATGTGGCAGGAGCCTGCTTCCTGGGAGGTAAGGTTCGTTCTAATAATCTCCTAGTTCGTCACTAGGAATAAACCAAACCTGTCATTAGTATGCCATGCACTTTTCGGTTATTGCCACAGTATTCTTGGTGGATCATGCTCACCTGTCCCCATGTCCCCCTTTTTATGTCCTAGGGCAATTCCTGCCCTACTCTCCACTCAAAGGAGACAACAGTTCAGACTGAAATAAATGAGCCAGAGGGGGCCGTGACATCGAAGATCCCCAAAATCTGTTCCTGCTAGCATTAAGGTGTTTTGGTTATGGATTCACTAGAACCTGGAAGTGCTCTGTTGAGCAGCTGGAGGTCATCGAGTGACCAGCTAGCAGGAGGCCTGCTCACAGACGCTAATGCTTGGCTGAGTGCTTCTAGCTGGTATTCGCTTTAGGGCTGTGCTGAATAATTGCTGTTGATTGAATTGTAGAAATACCTACTTGTTACTGATAAATAGTATATATATTTTTTTAAAGATTTTATTTATTTGACAGAGAGAAACACAGCTAGAGAGGGAACACAAGCAGAGGGACTGAGAGAGGGAGAAGCAGGCTTCCCGCACAGCAGGAAGCCCGATGTGGGGCTCGATCCCAGGTCTCCAGGATCATGACCTGAGCCGAAAGCAGTCGCTTAACCAACTGAGCCACCCAGGCGCCCCAATAGTATATTTTTTCATAGAGATCATGTAATGCTTAAATTGTTTATCTCTAGAATACCTTGCAAATATGATTTTAGTAAATGCATACAGGTTAGAAAGTCTTGTCTTTCACACTACCAGACATTGTGGTCTGCAAATAATTTACTTCTTTGTTTTTCAGATTTAATTATGTGATTTTAATGCATCTGAATTTAGCCCATGAGGCATCTTTGTATATTTTCATTACATTACTAAGCAATTGTAGCAAAGGCTGGAACTATGTGTTGTAAAACATACTACAGTGACTACTACATACTACAAATAATATATATATATTATTTTAAATCCCAAGAAATGTTTTTATATTATATATATAAAATATGTGTATATTTTATATATATTTAAAATATATTATATAAAATATATTATATATATTATATATATAATATATATATATTATAGGTAATATTTGTTTGGCAGTCAGTTTGGACCAGCCACTCTTCTAAATACTTTATGTGAATTGACTCAACTAATCCTCACATTTCTAGGGGCAAATACTATTATTATCTGCATTTTGTAGATGAAAAAGTTAAGGCTCAGAGAGGCTAAGCAATTTGCCCAAGGTCACACAGTTAGTGATCTGCAGAGGTAACACTTGGGTCTGGAGGCTACACTTTTAACCAGCAAGATTTAGTTAAATGTTTAATTCTCATAAACCCTGTGGGACAGGTCCTACCATTCTAATCCCCATTTAATAACGAGGGGATTGGTCCAACCAATATCACTCTGCTGATACATGGCTGAACCAGGCTTTTAAACTGGCCCTGTCTGACTCTTGGGTCTGAGGTCTTAAATACCAGCCACGAAGGCCTTCTAGAGAAGGCAGTGTACTTAGTTCCTTTTTAATCCCATCTAGCAATAGTGATTAAGTAGATTTTAAGGGCAAGAGAAATGATTTACTCAAATAATACAGTAACTATATAGTCATAATCTTCTAAAAATATTTAAAAAACCATTAAGCCAATTATTGGATTTTTCTAAAATATTTGAAAGACTGTTAATCTCATATTAAATGTCATCATTCTGAAGAGCAGAGCCCAAATAACTATTCTTAAAAATTAATGGAATACTTCATTTCACTGTTTGTGTGATTCCCCAGAATAACCATGGTTACCTCAAGAGATTTTTGAGCATTTAAAAAAATAAATAAATTTCAGCCATTTTGACCATTGCAAGTATAAAATGTTATGTATCCTTGTTGGGTGTAACACATGAGAGTATTACAAATCAAAATAAATCACAGTAGTGTTATAAAAATACAGTAACTGCTATTTTGAGATAGATTAGTTTAACTATGATCATTCATATTACTATTTCACTAAACGAGAGTCACCATTTATACCTTAAAAATGAGAAGGAATGTATATGCCAACCAAGTCATGATAAAACAGTAAGATTAAAAATTTATAGAAAAATGGGGCGCCTGGGTGGCTGAGTTGGTTAAGCAACTGCCTTCAGCTCAGGTCATGATCCTGGAGACCCGGGATCAAGTCCCACATCCGGCTCCCTACTCGGCGGGAAGCCTGCTTCTCCCTCTCTCACTCCTCCTGCTTGTGTTCCCTCTCTCGCTGTGTTTCTCTCTGTCAAATAAATAAATAAATAAATCTTTAAAAAGAATTACAGAAAAATGCCACTGGTTTATATTTATAAGAACATTGTTTATAAGGACGTTCCTATATAAATCTATCTTTTCTTTCTGTGAGTTCATATTTAGAGTATTGATTTTCTGGACCCTCTATAAAAGCCACTATTGCAGGATTTCAAACCTTGAGGTGAGCACTGAATGTCAGAACCTAAGAAAAGAGAGTATGTCCTCGGTGGATGATGGCATATACATTTTGGTCAGGTGCTCTGTCACAGGTATCTGACTGTGAGTCATTTATGGTTTTATTACCTTTAGGCCCTTTGAACAGTTTGATCTCCACAACAGTCTCCAGAATGGGCCGTCTTCTGCGCACGTACAGCCGAACGATAGAGCCTGCTTCCTTGAGCGCTTCCACGGCTTTACTGTGGGAAACCTCGGACACGTCGACCTCATTCACCCGCAAGATACAATCATTGACCCTGGAGGGGAGGGAAAGAAGGAAAAGTGAGGGGTGGCTGGGAGGATTTTTAAAGGCATATTATCATCCTTAGCGAACCTTAAGAAGTGGGGAAGCAAAAAGTACAAGTAATTTTAAATACTTCTATTCCAAAGAAACAATGTAAACAAAGGAAGCCTTGAACTTCCCAGCCTTCCCAGCCTTTCCAAATGGGCTTGCAGTACTACTGGTCAGATCCCTCTGCCACCCCCATCCCCTGGGATGGAGAGCGCCTGGTACAGGCTGCAACTTCAAAGGATGGCATGTTTTGAGGTTGCTGTCAGTTACATCATTATTACTATTTTTTAAAAGATTTTATTTGTTTATTTGTCACAGACAGAAAGCACAATCAGGGGAAGTGGGAGGCGGATGGAGAAGCAAGCCCCCTGACAAGCAAGGAGCCTGATGTGGGACTTGATCCTAGGACCCTAGGATCATGACCTGAGCCGAAGGCAGCCGGTTAACTGACTGAGTCATCCAGGTGTCCTCTATTTTGATTGGTTTTAACTGGTGTGACTGAGGGTTATGATTTCAGTGGTTCTCAGAACTTACCATGGACTATACAGACATCAGAAATGTAACGTTATAGGTGAATTTTTCTTGAACTTTTAATTTGCTACTTATAAAGGTAATATATAGTCATTTTAGAAAACCTGAAAAATGTGACCATGTAGAAAGAAGAAATTAAAATATACATAGCCCAATCATCTAAAATAAATGTGTTAGCTTTCTGGTAAACTATCTTCCCGTTTTTTTTTTCCTCCCCTCAAAATTCACATCACAGTATTATAGATGTTGAAGTTCAGATTTCACAAAATTAAAAAAAAAATCTCAGATAATCTTTGGCTTAGATATTTACTTTGAAAACCAACAATTATGGTGACTAAGTTCTCCTTTTTGACATTTTTCTCTTCAGGAGGAATCATCTAACTTTTCTATAAAACTGTCCAGGTAATATATATTTATGTAGCCATAGACTTCAAATCTCTTTTATGTTCATGATAATTAGTAAAGAGTTTAGTAATGGTTAAAAGTGTGAAACTTGAGACTAGAAAGATTTCCTTCCTTTACTCTGAATATCCACTCTAGTATTGCCCATCTCAGTTAAGTGTGTTGCTCAGAGTAAGAAATAAGAGGCTACTCTTGCTTGCTTTCATCCCAGCACCACACATTCATCTCTACCTGCAAAGCCTGGCTGCAATCCATCCACATTTCTTTTTTTCTTTTTTTTTTTTTTAAAGATTTTATTTATTTATTTGACAGGGAGAAACACAGCCAGAGAGGGAACACAAGCAGGAGGAATGAAAGAGGGAGAAGCAGGCTTCCTGCTGAGCAGGGAGCCCCATGCGGGGCTCTATCCCGGTTCTGGATCATGACCTGAGCTGAAGGCAGTCGCTTAACCAACTGAGCCACCCAGGCGCCCCCCCTCATCCACATTTCTTAATCTGCACTGCTACCACTCTGATTGATGTCAACATCATCTCTCACCTGCATTATTTCTACAGCCTTCTACCAACTCCCCCTGGATCCTTTCTTCTCAACTTTTAATGCATTCTCCACACAGTGGACAGGGTAAAGTGAACATGATTGCTTGCTTATTCACCTTTCATTCCCCATTTCCTTCTTCTCAACAGTGCCTGATTTGCTCAGGACAATCACTCCTTAGCAAATATTTTTTAATGAAAGAAATAGTAAGCCTATGTTCAACTACCAGGCCTTCCATTTCCTAGGTTGGTAAACACTGATAATTAGTCTCTTAGTCCCTATGTTCATGTCTATGAATAGATACAATAGTAATATCTACAACAAAGACTTATGGGAGTGATTAAATCAGATAGTGTACACATAAATCTTTAGCAAGGAGTCTGGCATATATTAAGCACCTAAGAAATGGTTATTGGTAGCAGTGAAAAATTTTGATTTATAATATTTTAAATATTAGATCCTTTCCATAATCTTGTGAATAAGACATTATCCACATTACAAAAATAGAATTGTTCCAAGTAATCAAGTTCTTTGTCTAAAACTATCAGCAATTTGGGTAGAAATTGGATATGATCTTAGGTGTTCCAATTTCCAAAATTGGGTGCTCTCCTCTTAGGGATCACATCCATCTAAATGTTGTGAACAGTTTCATGTATATTGTGCACATCAATTCAAAATTATAACATGGTAGTGAAAATATTATAGAAAAGTATGGGAAGAGTTTTTCTATTATCCCCCCCCCCCCCATAACTTCTCTATTCTGTTTGGGGAGCTGAGTTATAGAGGCTCTTGTCTCAATGAGAACACTGATTAGCTTCAAAATTTTGAGGTAAAACATTTCACTTATTAAGATTCAGTGATGTCATTTCATCATAACTCATGCTATGGCTTTAAAAGGTTTACACACACACTTCCTCTCCGACTGACCAAAAAAAAAAAAAAAAATTACCAATTAAAATAGTTTTGAGAATGTAGGCAACACGGGTGCCAGCCGCCCTGCAGCAGCTGGTCTTTTGAGAGTGGGTAATTTTGTCATCTCACGATAATGCAAACACAGTGTTTACCGTCACCCTATGCTCAGAATATTAATCATAGCTTAAAACACTGCTTTCCATAGAAGGGAGTGGCTGACATTTAAAAAAAAATCTGGATGCTATATCTAGTCAAACTACTAAGTTTTTCCTTTTGTATACAGTGGAATCCTTAATTGTCAATTGCAGGGGTGCGGACATCATGGACTAAATCAGATGTTTTTTCCCGAACATGTGGAGGAAGTAGGCAACCGTAGTGTAGTGAAAACAGCACCGGACTAGCCTTCCAGACGCTTGGGCCCAGCTGTGCGACTACAGCCCAGTCACTTTATCTCTTTGAACCCCAGTCTCCCATGAAAAGAGAGTAAGTTGCCCAGAGTGAATGAGAGGAATAAGCAGATAGGCAATGCATCTGTGTGTGTGTGTGTGTGAACTGTAGAGTACAGTACATTCGAGAGCTGTAGCTGTTGATCCAAGATGAGTCAAAGACGCTGTGCTCAAGAACGTACTGAAAGGTGAACAGGATGGAAATGGAAACTTTAAGAGGGCTTGCTATGTGGCATATCAGTCTAGCCACTTCATTTATTCCCTGGCACCTAAACCCCACCATCTGAAACACTGATTCTCATTCAACAGATGATGAAATTTACTGACAAATCACAATGGTGTTGAGGGCAGGAACATGATTCCAACCTGGTTCGGTCTTTTCCTAAAGTCGATGCTGTTACAGAGTTCCTCTAAATGGATCATTTTAGATTAAAAAACAAACAAATAATAGGAGATATGAGGGACAGAGTTTATATATTCAAATTCGCAAAATATAGAGGAAAGAATATCAAGCCAAAATAGGGCATTCACTTGAAATAGCATCCGGCTAGAGGGTCATAGTTATTTAAAATTAATTTGCTTTCACTACCAGTAGATAACCTTTGTGAGTAAAGCTACCACTACATTCATTTTGAAACACAGAAATATATCACTAGCTTCTGACTCAAGTAATACTGTGTCCCAATAAAAAGTACAATCTTTATCACATTCCTGATATATGTTAGACTTATATAAATATCTCCTCCCCTAGCCACGCAACTTAGTTGATGGTTTCATTTTTTTCAGTGCTTGTGGTTTCAAATATAAATCTACAATACTCATTTTGTAAAATGGAACTATCCAAGAGATTAAAAGGCTAATTTAAATCTTTTTATTGTCTCATTCTCTTTAGAATCCTGGTATATTTCCTTGCAGAAAATGTCTTAGAAATAAAAAGGACATTTTGTCATTAACATGTCAACAGAATGACTCCTAAATTTTACATTAAACAAGTAAGTATTCTGGAACATGATACAGTATCACTGAAAAGTCAAATAATACCTGACAAATTATTTGTTCCACTTCGAAGATACAATTTAAAATAACATGTAGTATCTATTCTTCCATAAGTATTACAGTATTTTCTGTTGGAAAATAAGCTTTGTGGTTTATACATTTTTTTAAGGCTGTCAATTCACTAAAAATGATCACCAAGTGTTGGTGTTACAATGTAAACATTCCTGCTCATTATGCCTAATAAAATAACTGAAAAGGAAGGTAACAAAGTTTCAGCTCTAGTTCCTTGTGGATGTAGAGATTACAGGTGGTTTAAAATGCTTATTTTCACTTTTGGGTTTCATGCCAGGTTCTATAATAGACATATGTCAGAGCCGAGAATCTAAGAACACAGGCCCGGGAGCTCTGGAACACCCCAATCCACCCGGCATCTTGGCCCAGCTCTAGAATGCAGGAGCTATGTCTAGAGACAAGTCACATGACATCCCGGTCTCAGTTTCTTCATCTGGGAACAGGGATAAGATTGTTGCATGGATCAGATGAGATAATGTACATGAAGTCCTTGGCACAGTGCCCAACAACCGTTGAGTATTGTAGTCATGAAAAAGGGGTAAGTGATTTGCCTAAGAAAGATAAGAAGTGATTACAAAAAGAAGATTGAAAAAGGAAGAGAATAGAAGAGAGCTACAATCAAGATACTGAAAGGGTTTCTGACATTTTCTGCAAGAAAGGGAGGAAGAAATGAGATGAATGGGGTTTGGGGAAGAAAAATATAAAAAGACGGATTTCTGTAAGTCTTATTTGATGAAGTGTCATGTAATTCCCCTTTAATATTACCCCTCCGCTGCCTGTGACAAAATAGTCGTTTCAATACAATGTGTATCTTTATGGCCACCTTCGTGAAAGCTTCTAAAGATCAGCACTTGGCAGATTTCTCACCAACTCATGTCTCTCTGTCCTTGCCCACTCCACACATCTCATAGTACCAGTCATCTGCAGACCCTCTCAAGGCTGGATTCAGACTATGCTTTAGGTCACAGTGTTGGAACTTAATTTTGCAGCAGCTACTGGCTTTTAAGGGATATTACCGAGTTAGCTTGTCCTTTATTGCCTCCACTCAG